>VYZV01045347.1:46417-76608 GCA_013401275.1 Pandion haliaetus
CATTATTGCCTTGTAGTGATAATAGTCTTAGTGAGAGTTTAGATGCATTTGGATGAGCCAAATAGTGTCAAAGAAACAAGTGCTTGAATTTGAAAACTTAGGCACAGACTTTAAGGATCAGCGATGCTTAGCTTTAAGGCTGGGTTGGATAAAAAAAGTGACCCTGTAAAACTTGAAGCTCAAAAAAAATCTTACACAGCCATGACAGGTACAGAGAGAGCAGCTGAGGGCATATTCATGGACGAAGCATTTAAACTGGAAAGAATTGCCAAAATATACCAAAGCAGATGAGAAGTTGATGTGAAAACTTTGTGAAGCAAAAAATCCAAATTGTCCAATACCTTTGCTGTAGACCGTTGAAATAATTCCTGTTTTTCTGACACTTCAGTGATAACAATTTGCATAGTTAAGACACCATGCTTGTGGCTTTATTGCATTTTAGTGCAAGTACTTTAGCTGCAGAACAAAAGTAAAGCAGTTTGATGTAATATGGATGTCTATTTGCACTCCTTTTAAGATAAACATTAGGCAATAACCATTTCTTTAGAGCCTGTATATTGTTCATATGATTCTCTCTCTTGTATAACAGCTCATGTTCATCAACATGATACATTCCTGCCTGATTTTCCAGTTCTGTCTTTCATTGAGGATATTCTTTTCTTTCTCTGATTGCTTTTTCTTCTTAGACCATTACTCTAGTTGATAGCTTCAGGTTATCATTGTATCCTATCTCCTTCTCCAATAAGCCTATGATTGATACTAATCTTCCTCATGGGACACATTTATAGGATGCAGGATGGAAACTACTCTCTAAATCTTAGCTTTATATGTGCTGACAATTTGCAAGGTTGCACCTTATATTCACTTCAGGTGGCTTAGGGGAAAACATCAGCACCTGGTAATCATGCTTCCAAATAAGAAGAGAAATGTGCTCCATATAGTAAAAGTTATCTTGTTGTTCAGTCTCCTGTGCTGCTTCTGCTTGTATTTTATGTAACTAGAAAGGGCTCAGTTTCTATGGGTGGTCAATGTCCTGTAACCAAACTCATGCCTTTTCTTTCCAGTGAGAGGAGCCATATTTTAATTAATCTAATGGAATCTTTGACTAGCAGGCAGTCCCCTGAAAAAGAGTTAATGTGCTGGAAAACACTTCACACAAGCAGAAGACTCTTCATTGACTAATGTGCTTAACGGTACTTTTTCTAAGGAAATTATCCCACTGAAAATTTTATGGAGTGCATTTGTTTTTCTACTTTTCTTTTCGTAATACAGCCTCATGTTTTGAAATTGAATTAGACATGTCTAAGGACCTTTTGAAAATAGAATTGCTATATTTTTACTACAGGTTTTGCAGATGCCCATCAGTATAGTATCATGAAAAACAAAAATATTCCATTCCTTGGAGGAATAAAACCTAGGGCACTGTGATCACTAGTGTGATGAATGCATATGCTGAAGTGTGGCTATTTCGCTGTTTCTACTTATAAAGTATCTGAAGGCAGAGTCCAGTTACATAATTCCAAAGAATCAATGGGAAATGAGGATGCTAATGTTTCCACAACATTTGCGCATTCAGGCTCCACAGCCCAAGAAACAAAGAGAAGTAATAAATTAATTTTTTTTATCTTTTTAAACAGACATGCATTTATGAACAGACTTGCCAGACCTTTTTTGAATTGCAAAGTTTTGCTTCAAATGCTTGTTATTTGGATTTGCATAAGGATTAACAATGTTGGACAAGTGGTATCTCCTAACCCTTTTTGTTTACTTGCGCGATATCAGTCACAGGGATATACTTTTCAAGGCGATCAGAGCTTTTAGTTCACTGGATAATGCAGTTTGTTTTCATGGCAGATTCTTTAACATTCCAAAAATCTAGTTCGACAAAAATTATAAATGTATTTGCTCAGAGGAATTTTTTTCCCCCTCTTCAAAAGCGCTCTGTACCTGCTAGGCTAAGGGGTTAAAAGATGAAAGTTAATGAAACCTGAGGGGAAAGTCTGAGCTGGCGTACAGAGTGTAGAAATTAAGCTACATTCCCTATCTGAACATACGTGTGAAGATGTCATGGTCAAAGCAAAATCATCTATTAGATCAGAACTTGGCACCACAAAATCAAAACTCCCAGAGACTTGAAAAGGGTGTGTACCACAGCAAGTTGAAGTTGGCTGAAGTTCAAAACTCTCTTCGTGCTTTAAATGTTTCAGTCTGGTTTTTCGTCCCAGCTTTTTATACACAGAAGTGTTACCTAAAACGTCCCAGTACACATCTGAATGATTTTTACTGTTCAGAGAATACCAGTTTGAGAGCATCACTTCATAGTGTGTCAGGTAGATGGGACTTGAAAAATACCAAAGCAAACTCTTCGTGCTTGTGTGTTTTTTCATTTTTGGTTCTCTTCATATTATTATGAAAGCACTGTTCCAAAATCAATATTAATACTACAAAGCAAAAATAATCAAGGAACTTCCATTATTTTCACAGGATCCTGTGTCCCAGAGTACTTGCATTGTGGAAATCACTTCTGAAGTGCACAGTTGTACTTCACTAATGAGACAGCTTGAGCCGCGCAGCTTGCTGCATTGACTTACAGAAGTTACTTCGCAAATGTGAAGCTTCAGGGTTTCTATTCTACTTTAAGGTGGTTGTTGGGAATTTCTCAAAGAAAAGCAGATTTGGCCTTACAACTGTCAGTCTTCTAGGGAAAAATATTAAGGAAGGAGGCACACTGATAGAAACAAGGTGTATAGCTTGCTCATAAGGGACGGATGTAATGGCAAGAAAAGCTTTATAGTGATGCAGTGCCGAGTGACAGGGGCTCACAAGAGCTGGAGCATCTGTTTGTAATGTGCCAGCAGTGGGCTGGGGATGCCTGGAACTCCTGCAGAGGTTGAGGTGCCCACTGTGACAGGGGGATTGTCCTTGAAGCCTCTGGGAGAGGAGAACTGGGAAGGAGCACCCAGTCTAGTGGAGCCGTGGTCCTGACCCAGCAGCTTGTGAGAAACCTCAAAGCTGCTCAAAGCTACAAGAAAGTAAAGAGTAAGAACTGAAGCTGCCAGAACAAAATACCGCATTACTGGCAGTGTGTTAATTAGTGTTGCTGCCAGTGGCTGATGACCCAGCAATCCAGAACAAGCCAGAAGTAATAAATTACATTGAATGTGGGGTGAACACAGGGTTCATTAACATCATGTATGTGTGAAATGCTGATTAAGTTCTGTGTGCAAGGCAAGGAACATAAAAAGCAAATGCTGAGGTAACATACAGTGAGCGTTACAGGCTAGCTGTTGTGCTTAGGCCAGGCACAATGGGCACGAGGTAGGGGAGACGTGAAACTCCTACCAATGAAATTATCTGCTTTTTGACAAAAAGAGAAAGCTAGACTGCTCTGGAATAAGCTCACTTTCTCCTGAACCAGTAAGACTGTCTCTTGTAGTGTTCGTGTGTGCTTTTTCCACCATTAGTATACTGAATTAAATCAACTGAAAATGGAAACACCTTTGCTTCCCTGTACATCAGTCGTCTTATTTCTACCACTGCTTTTACTTTAGCAGTCAGTTTGGGAGCTCTTGCAGAGGAGGTTGTTGGTTCAGTAATACAGTTCAGGTAGTTAATAGAGAGTGAAGCAGCCCTATAGCTTTTCATTCCAGATCAGACGGAAGACAAGCATACTAGCGCTGGCTAACAAAATGCTGTAGAGGTGTTGCAGTGCAAGACAAAAACATAGCTGTCAAGTACCTTACTGATATTTTCCACTTTTAGTCTCTAATGCTTAGTTAAAGGTCATTCATCCAAAAGGAATTTGGATATTCTTTAACCTTTCTTGGTCTCTCTTGCTCTCTCCCAATACACTTTGAAGTCAGCTGTAATATTTCCAGATGTATCTATGAGGAACGCTGGTGTTCATGAACTGACACATGGTCTTTTTCTGCTGAACTCAGTAATGAGCTGTTCTTCACTCCAGAAGACCTTCCTTTTTCTTTTTTTTCTTTTTTTTTTTCTTTTTTTTGNCAAGATATAATACTCTTTTTATTTATAGAAAGGAAACTTTTATACTACTGATAATGGAATTATCTGAACCCAGGGGTCTTGAAAGTGGGTCATTAAGTACTCTGTATAGGAAAAAAGTGTGATTTCCAGTGTTTGTGATTTTACTGAAAGGAATTGTCTGGTTTTCTAAATCTTGGCTTTAAAATCAAGACTTCTGTAAGAAAAGAAAAATCAATCATTTTATTTCATCGCGAAGAAAATAATTATATCTAAGAGTAACATTTTGAAACAGGAATAACATTTTTCCATTGATTTTTTTTGAGCAATAAAGTGTGTGAAAATAACATTTTTCTATCATTGGACAGCACAGATTTTAAAGTCAGTAACAAAGTAGATTGCCTCAAATTGGAAAATACAGAAACAACTGTGACATTCATTTTTTGTTTCTGTTTGTCTGTTGGTATTATACAAATCAGACGCATATGATACAGCAACAGTACTCACTGGGCTATAGTCTATCTTAAATGAAAGTTGCCAGGAGTCAGTTTGGCCTATGATACTTAGAGCAGTGCAAGGTTGTGCTCATTCATTATGGCCACTAAGCTGCTGTTACAGCGTTTACCAGAACCTACCCTTCGTTCCTTTGGGATAGCCTGTCTATCCTGGAAAAGCACCAGCTGATTTTTTCCATCTTCTGGGTTTCTAGCACTGTGAGCTTGCTGTCTTGTAACATCTGTTCTCCCTCTCCCCATACGTATTTTCAGGTGACTGGAACTGAGAGGTAATTTGGGCAATTTATTTGGCTGATACTTGGCTTGTTCACTCTCTTAGTGCCCTAAGTACCGATATGACTGACTCGTGTTGTAGAAGTAGCCACATGCTCTGTCATGTTGTGCAAGGTACTGTACGTGTAGTTCAGGTACACATGAAACTTGGCTGGTTATTGACAACGGGTATGATTAAACGTCAGCAGCTTTTACATGCATGATATGTCACGTTTCAAGGTAATTAATACAGATGCCATAAAACTCACTTACCTCTCACCCTATCCCTTTTCTGGGCATTTTGAAGCAAGGCTCATGAAGGAAGGGTTGCGTTGCCTTCCTAAAATATAACTCAGATGTCATAGGTTTGCTTTTTTTTCCAACTATCACTGTAATAATTACTGTAACACAGAGCTTTCTGTGGAGTTAATGTTCTTCTGGCTTAATGGCCCCTGGTTATTCTCAGGCCATCAACTTTTCACAGCTGGTCATCAATCCCAAAGAACTGCCTTGTGCCTCCATTATTATTGCTTAAGTAGATGACACTTCTGGTGCAACCACTGCCTCCCAATGAGATGGTATTACAGCTGATAGCTTTTCCCCCCCTTGCTTTCAATATTGTCAAAGCATTATAAACAGCTGGTATGAGAATGTTGTGGCTGTTGGCTGTGAATTCCTCTCACAATTTTTAGGTGTGAGTTTTGTAGACTTCAACTGAAAGAATCTGAGTGAGGTGACTGAAAATGACTTGCCTGGAGCAGCTACACTGGCTCAGCCCCCATGCATCATCCACCAAGTAACTAGGCAATACCTGAACGTTTCAGTCTCAAGACTTTTTCCCAGAAGGAACAGTTTTCAAACAAGATCTGGGACAGATGGTTTGGGGGGTGTCAATGTTTATCATCTAGCAAATGGTGACATACCCTCCCTCCCGAAGTTTCCACAGCTCCACTGATGGTTGCCCTTGTTTCCTAAGGATAGCCTCTCTGACAGGCTTTTAAAAGAAACAAGTAAGTTGTAGATCAGTAGGCCAGAAAGCAGCAGAGATTGTTTAGGTGAAAATGTCTTGCTGTGTGGACATTCGAACCCATGTGAGTTAACACTGGTGCTGAATACATTTCCTTTAACCTCATTAGCACTTCATCTTGCTTTCCCAAGCATGATGGTGGAGCAGCTAGTTCACCTTAGAGCCTTTTGCTAGGTAATTCATCAAAGTGGCAGATGAAAGCTTAAAGGAAAACGCATGTAAATACTGCATTAGGAACCTTGGCTCACAAAGGCACGAACATTTGTACCCATATCATTAGCTCTGGATTACAATCCATATATGTGAAAGAAAAGAGACTTTGTTGTTTAGGGAAGATGGAGATACAAAGCTTACTGGTTATATCTTTACACAAATTGTATAGTTACTTTGTCTTTAAAAAGCACTGCATCATTCACTAGCTATTCTCATAGAAAAAAACCTCAGACTGCAACCACGTATTACCTTCGAAATTAAAAAGAAGTTACTTAAACAAAATACCCTTTTCAAATACTAGGAGCCAAAGCATTTTCGAACAGGGGACTGAGATTCTCTCAAACCTAGGTTATGTCTTCTTTTCAGCTGAAGAGTTTTAAACTGTGCCTCACTGCACACTGATTTAGTCATTTGATTCCTATATATGTGTTTGATACTAAGTGTAATTGTATGTCACCGTAACTTCTCCTCATTGCTAATAAACCCACCAATTTTACACCTGGAGACATGCTAGCTATGTTTGTAATGGTGTGAACAACAAGCTGCCACGCAGAGCCACAGGGTTTGATCTCAAGGTGCTGAGGCCCTTATTGTCAAAGATGGGTTTAGGTTGCTAGTGCTCTTCAGAGCCAATGATTGCTGTTACCTCCTTGGTATACTGCAGGATCAGGCCAGTGCCACGGTGCAGGAGACAACTGCTCTCAGCATGTTGCATGTCTGATTTGGAGCCTCGGGAATTAAACAAGCCTGTTACTCACCAGGAAGGAATTGGAATGCCATTATGTATGGTTAACAATGACAATAAAATTCTGATGGACATACTTAGGGAGGAAGAGCAGGAGATTAAAATGATCATGAACCAAAATGGCCTTCCAAGGAACCTCAGACTGGTGAAAAAACACAGTTCAGTCCGTTTGCCTTCCCTCCCCCCAAAGAAATGGTAAGATATACACCATGTATATTCTATAATCTGATGTTATTGGTCTTAAATGGTGCAAAATACTGTTTCATGGAGGGCCACCGAGGCACACCTGCAAACAGTCCTTTCCTCCCAGTTTATTGTAGTCTTGTTAGAAAGTAGCACTTTGAGGATACTGTTAACCCTTTGCCCCTTTTTAGTTCTCATGCTGAGCAGCTGATACACTTAAATACTCTTATTGATCTCTGTATTGGTTGCATACTTCAGTAATACGCTCTATCATGCACTTTCATTTTCATGAAAGCTTGGTTTACTCTCCTGATTCCATTAGGTCAGCCACTCAAGGCACCTCCTCTTCCATTTTACTATGTAACATTTAAACATGACCTGACAAGCTACAAAAAGTTCAGTGCACCAACTCACCCTCAGACATTAATGACCAGCTCTGACTGTTGAACCACAAAGGAGGTATGAGAGCACTGCAGTGGTTATGGCACCAACTTGGAAATGGTGTGGAAGGATTGGACCAAGGTGTAACTCTCTTCTCTTAGCAAAACACCCTGACCCCCAGGTTGAAAAGCTATTCACATCTGTGCTTATGAGGACTTCCAAAAAAATTGGAAGAGGAAGAATCAAAAATACTACAATTAGAGCTCATTTCTGGCAAACGGAAGTACAATCCTAAGCAGCTGGGAACAGTATAGAAGCTGTTGTGATTACTGTATATGAAGCAGCCGTGGAAAGGAGGATTTAAACAGCAGACTTAACTCCACAGAGGAACTTTAAGGGCTATACACCTATACCACATTTTCCCCATCTACAAAATGTACAGGTACTGTGTCTCCAGTTATTTGGGAAGACTGCTGGGAGAGATTTATGTAAAGTCCTCTGAGATTTTTGCTGTAAAATATGCTATGTACATGTAAAAATAGAGTTGTCATGTAGTGAATGGGAAGATGTCTACAGCTAATTTTGAAGTATGTATGTCTTTGCAGCCTTTAAAAATGCACTGCAAGAGTTGTGCGTTGGTAACCAGCTCTGGACACCTTCTCGGAAGTAAACAAGGTGACAGAATCGACGAGACAGAGTGTGTAATACGAATGAATGATGCACCTACTCGGGGTTATGGAAAAGACGTTGGAAACAAAACGAGCCTTCGAGTCATTGCACACTCCAGTATTCAGAGGATTTTGCGAAATCGCAACGAACTCTTAAATATGAGCCACGGTGCTGTGTTTATCTTCTGGGGTCCTAGCAGCTACATGAGGAGAGATGGTAAAGGCTTGGTGTATAATAACCTGCAGCTGATGAATCAGATACTGCCTCAATTAAAAGCATACATGATTTCTCGCCACAAGATGCTTCAGTTTGATGACCTTTTTAAACGGGAAACTGGGAAAGACAGGTGAGAACTTATGTGGATACATTTGGGGGTTGTCATACACTAGCAAAATAATGTAGTTTATATATACCAATTTCAGATCTGCTCAGAGGGACCATCACATCCATTAAATCGTCTGCCTCATGACTTGCAGTATGGTATGACATGCTAAATAACATCACTTGTAACACAAGTAAAAAATAGGCATCAAATAATTTGTATGGAGTATTGCCTTATCAACTTAGAATACCAGAATCCGGACGTACTGTTTATACAGCCAAGGAGGCAGGAGCTGTTTAAATCTCATTTTGGGGTAATATACCTGAAAGTTTTTTTTTTTTACTGATTCTGAAAAATCAGAACAGATAGGTTATGTTTTCTTATAGAGGAAATGCCACCATCCAGTGAATTATAATAGCTGTTTATTGAATTTAAGCATTCTTGGAACACTGCAGCTGTAAAGCTTCTTGTAAAACAAATAAACATTAGTCATACATTAGGTGCTCCAGAACAGTTCATCTTATATTTCCAACTGGGAAAAGGAAAGTTATTATGATAGTTACATCTTTATGAGACTGTTTATGACTTGTAGGCTATCTTCAAATCAAATTTTTAGTAAGTGACCCACTGCAGGACTTGAGCATTTTCACATATAATGTTTGAAAATGGGCATTTAAACCAAAGACTTCCTAGCAAGAAATACAGTTATTTTTAATGAACTCCTATTTTTTACTTACAAAATATCCTGCTGTAAATATGGAACAGGGTATCCACTTAGGTACAAATGAAGAGGTTAGGTTTATTGTGCAGTAACTCAGGGTGAGATTTTTCTAGCTTCACAAATACTATACCTACACACCAAAGCTTGGAGCTGGGCTCGATCCTGTTGTGGTCAGGTACGACTCAAGAGCATGGACTTTCTTTTCTGGGCTACACAGCAAAGGCAGAACCAGTGTTAGAGGAAACTGTTGTATCCTCTTCGCTGACAGTGACTGTACCTTTGCTTGGCATTTGCTGCCTTTGTCATACCTGACACGGTTTGGTTGCAGAACTCTGTTCAGTTATAGTGGATGAAACTACGTACCTTGAGATCTTGATTGACTCACACTAACACCTAGAGCACACAGTAACTTGCCAGTTACTTGGTCAGTTTCTTGCCGTTAAAGGTCCCTTTCTCTTCATCCTCAAAGTCTCTGCCAGAGACTCTGCCTCTACCAGAACAAGAAGGAAGGATAACAAGGGGAGATACCCTGCCAGTTCTGATGTGTTACGGTCTTTTCCAGGTTTGTTCACACAGAGTAGAGCGAAGTGAGAAGGTGAATTAAGCATTTGAACCCTTCAAGAAAAGTGTGAAGGATTATCTGCATGCCCAGTATTTTCAAAGGCATGAAAGTTAAGAAGGCTGTAGTTGCACTGTAACATGGGCCACCATCAGCCCTAAGAGTCAAACCCTGTGCACAACGAATGCACACTGCCACCTCCTTTCCTGGATTACTCTTTCAGTGTAAGACCACGTGCAGTCCCTAGTTTTGAGGAACAGTTTACCTCCTCAGCTTCAGTCTGGCCAGTTCTGCCACGGGGAGCCAGGGTCCCATTCCTTTCCTGACACTTGCTGTGCAATTTCAGGCAAGCTGCTCTTTCTGGTTCTGCATCACCCATCCAGAGCAAGAGGTCTATAGCTGTGCATGTGATGAAAGCATTTCTTTTTCTTCACAGGCACCAGGCTCAGTCTTGGCTCCTGAAATACTCTCAAGGCATTTGAGACATTCATGACATTGTAACAAGTTTACGGTGGACTCAGTCATGGGCACCCTGAACTCCCCAGGGTGAATCACGGGCACTTGGATGCTAGCAAAATCCAGCCTCATGAACAGGTCCTGTTGCTTTTAAGAAATTGCAGGCTGTGCTGTCTATGAACTGCTCCTTTAGAGGGCACATACAGCATACTTGAAGGACTAAGAAGATTAAAACAGGAGATGAAAATAAATTAATAGGCAGCACAGAAAAACAGAGGGAAGATGAAAAGAAACACAGGTAGGAAAGAATTTGTAATGGAGGAAAATTTATGTAGCTGTGGGGGCAGGGGCAGAACATTGTACAGCCCAGAATGCTGCTGTTCCCTGGGAGGTTTCTGCTGAGCTCTTGACATTAGTGCCTGCAAAAAACAAAGGAGGGAGAGAGAAGCCTGATTACACAGTTGCAATAATCAAACCTATCATTTCTGTCTTGAAAATGATGAGAAAAAAGGTAATTGGATGTATTGTGCTTTTTGAAAAAAAGCTGATTTCAGAATGAAGGGAAACCTTCAGAAAACATTGCCTGTTAAATAGTATGGTGAACAACAAAGGATGCAGAGCAATATACTTGGTATTATAAAGTAACTGTACTTGAAAATAACGTTATAATTGAATAAGGGTACATTAAGAAAATACGATTCAGAACCAATATTATAGTAATTAGATAAAGGAAGCATAAATGAAATAACTGCAGGAAGAGTATTTCCATAGAGATTATAAATGAGATTTTGGTGGAGCAGAAAGGCCTTTAATTGTAATTTAGTGTGCACTACAGAATTATCAGCACAGTGTGTTAGTTCATTGTATAAAAGAATATCTGATAATTTCCCCTAATAAGCACATGACGGTTCTTCATATTCTTTCATTACAGCTGATTAGGTATAAAACCAGTATTCTTTTGTTAGACTCTTCTTCAGCTCTTTTATGAAGAGGCAAGACACTGTAACCCTGTCCTACAGACATGGTATTTAAAGAGGCCAAAGTGGTACTTGAATAAATCTTTATTTCATTGTTTAGCTTTTAAGCTAGTTTATTTAAATTCAGTTATTCTCCTGTTTGTTGAAAACACTAAATTACAGCGTAAGTGTGTGTAAGCAAAAAGAAAACTAACCCAGCAGACAGCCTAGCTGGGTTGCCTGACCTGTGCAAAGCCCACCCACTTCAGTCATGGTCTAGATATAATTGCTCCCTTGGTTTTGCAATGTAAGGTCTTAGGCACCTAAAACAGTGGCCTTGTGCAAGCTCCAAAGTACTCTTAGTCTGAACACGTTCCTGAATTACCTAGCCATTCATAGGCTCAGAAAATCTCAAGTGGCAGGAAAGCAAATTTTTTAGGCTTTTCCCTACCTTTCCCTTTCCTAATAATTTTGAGCCAAAAATTATTATTTACTGTTTTGTATTGTTGCAGTGCCTGAAGGCCTCTGCTGGGCTTATGACCCAGCTATGACATTGTGACAAATTGCACCACCACCCCCAAGCCTAAGTGCAAATTCAGAAAATAAATAAGGCCCCATAATTGGAACTAATGAGATGCTTCAATCATGTTATTCTCCAAATGCTAGCTTAGCCTGAAAGTCTGTATGTCAGCAGCAGTTAAAAACATACATTTCAGGAGTTCATACATTACCAGGCGACCCACAAAGGACAGGACAAATTACCTAGGCTCCCCAGCATCCTTCAGGCATTTTTGGTTAAAGAATTCCCTTGTGTTTAGAAGTGCCTTTTAAGCAACTGGCACTGGTACCACTACTTGTTTTTTTTCTTTGCAATAGTCTAATTCACTGAGGAAATCAGAAACCTTGGTACAAGGCATTCCTCAATCTGACTGTGCTCAAAACATCTCCCTCCTACTGCCCTGTAGGTGACCTACTTGGAACCAACTTGTTTAGCATTAGCTTGGGAAGCTGTATGGTGGGCTGTTGCCTGCTGATACATATTAGTGATTGCTGGCACTTGCTTGCAGTGGCTGTTGTGACTTCAGGTCCCCACTTCCAGGACTGCTGTGCATTCTGCTATCACTGGGTAAACTAAAAGAACTGGGCTCAGGACCTGGGATTCCCAGGTGACTGCTCTGATGAGCACCTCATGTTCTCTGCTGTGCCTTTTTTCAGGGTCACAAATTTTTGCAGGTGTCAGGCAGATAGAGGTGTGGTGGAATGGGGTTAATGTGTGTTCCATATTGGTAGAACCTGACACAGCGCACAAGCCATCCAAGAGCGTGCACTTGCTCTCACAGTGCCTCAGCTTTAGTAAGAGATGGAAGGAGAGCTAGTCACTGTGACAGGCTGTCAGCAGGAATCTGAGGCCTTTTGGGGTCACTTGAACTTCTTCCTGTGGGACTTTTCTAGCTGAGGAGCCTTTAGGGAGACCTGCTGTCTCCTTTAACACTATTTGAAAGGAGACCTTTGAGTGAACTTGTTTTCTCTGGAGAAAATACCTGACTTTATGTGCCTCCATTTCTAAGAGACATGCCTGACTTGGTCCTGTAGGGCTGCCCCTAAAATAGGCCTTTACGACACCTTTAAGACATACTCCTCGCTGGCATTTCCTTGACCCTCCTGTCCCAAAACTGCCAGCTCTCTGCTGACGTAGGGACAGTGCAAGAACTTAACATAGGACTGGGACTTCCAGCGCATGTGCCAGGCAACCAGTGCGCAGCTCTTACACACTAAACAGCAATGACAAGCAAATGCTAGGAAGAGGAAACGTTACTGTTGCCATTTTGCAGATAAGAACCTGTGCAAAATTTAAGCACATCTTGTAAACCTCTTGCATCTGTGACCAGTTGCATGAAGATATCTCCTGTTTTGCATAAATAATGCTGAGATCAGTTGTGCTTCTTTTAAAGATTTCTCCCAGCCTACAGAGGCGGCCAGGAAAGGAGCTGCCTTAGAGGGCTCCCTTGCAGCACTGTCATTCATATTCAAAGATCCCACCAGGCAGAGATGGGACTCGGGGCAGGCAGAGGGGGTAGCACCTAGGATGAAGGTTTCCCAGGCTGGCTAAGGGGCAGGCATAGCTGCAGCTAACTAAGAGTTTCCTGCCAGCAGTCACACCGAGTGGCTGGGAGCTTCTAGAAACCAAATCATGGATGGGGTGGGAGGAAGGATGGTTAGACCAAGCACTTGAGGCCAGATCCTGCTCCGACAGACAGGCTCCTCTGTATGCTGTGGGAGGCAGCATTTTAAGCAGCCCTCTTCATCCCCCATGATGCGTCTTCCTGAGCACTTAGTGTGTAAGCTTTGTTAAGTGGTTAGAGATCTGTATAGATTACTAGCAGAAGAATACGAATATAGGACATGAAGTTTCAGTCACTTAAAGTAAACTTACCAAAAGGTCAGCTAAATATTAACATTGCTGTGCCCAAAATTAATTACAGCAAGAGCAGTTTCTGCATGGATTGGTCCACTGACAGAAGACACTAGCAAAATCATTAAAAGATGAACGATCAAAGTAGTCTTGTTTGCCCAATTTTCATAACCTTTCACAAGAATGAAAAAAATGCCCAGAAATTGCTTCAGGTATCTCAAGAATTATTTGTCAGCCTAGAAACTTAATTATGTTTTTGCTTTCAGGAAGATATCCAACACTTGGCTTAGCACGGGCTGGTTCACAATGACTATCGCATTAGAGCTCTGTGACAGGATAAATGTTTATGGCATGGTGCCACCGGATTTCTGCAGGTAGGATTTATTTTGGAACCATTATTAGCCAACAAGGTTGAACATTACAGATAAATATCTGAATCTTTTAGGTTTTTTTCTCTGCAACATGTCTTCAGTCCTCTTAAAGCAATTAATTAACATGTCCCAAGATCTGATTCTGAAAACAACAAACAGCATTTAATTATGTTATATAAAATATTTAAAAATTGTGTTTGTAGTGTGGGAGAATTAATCCATCTTGTTGGTTTCTTTTAGTCTCTGAATATTTATCAGCTAAAAGTAATGCAATAATTGGCATGAAATTAATCTGAAAAAAAGAGTACTAAAAAAATGTTACTTTTAATTTGTTTTTAAAGTTTCCCCCCAGTTAACAGAGGAACAGAGTTCTCACAGTGACTAGTTTCTAAATTGAACTTTCTACACAACTCCAATTAACATTGTTTTCTCTCTGTCACATGAATCCCAATCTTCCAGTAAACTAGCTTCCTAAATAATCCCCACCAAAAAATTCGGACCCACAGAATAGATGATCTGTCCTTTAATCATCCATTTTGGGCATGCAGGGTGTGGGCCACAAGCAGTAGAAGCAGCACACAAATTCTGTCAGTGGAAGCTATGTGATCCCTTCACACTGTTTTATAAAGTATCAGCTTGTGTACATTTTACAGCTACTTTGTGCCTCCAACCATATTCAGGACTCAGACCCAAGGTGCTGGTTCAGTGTTCCCACTATGGATTGGTGATACAGGGAAAGTCTTCAGGACTTCTGGTACTGGATCAAGATCGCATTGGCCACATGATGCAAAGTACTGATCCACTATAAGTTCACACAAATTTGTTTTACATCGGCAATCTTTATGCTGACTTACGCATCACCTGTCCATCCATTACAAGGCCTAGCACTCCAGCCTTTCAGAAAAACGTGGTCATGTGCCCACACCTAGTCCTGATCCCATTTGCGCTGTTAGGTGACCCAGCAATGCACAGAGCTGGTACTGGCAGTCTAGATCAATGGTGGGCATCAGTGTAACGTTTCATCACCCGCTCACAACTCCCCTTCGCTAAGAAGTACTCGCTTGAATTTTCTGTTGCAAATTCAGTGATCTCACTGAAGTCTGGTTCATGGACTAATTCAAGATGCCTTTCAGGGGAAAGGGGAGCAAGGCTGCAGTGATAGGTTAGCTCATCTATCAAAGAGCACAACTGCTTTGACTTTCTTCTGAGCACTGAAAGGGATCATTCAGGAATCTGCATTTGTCCTGGGCCCACAGTAGAAATCCCTTAAGAATTTACAGTATAAAATGTCAACACTAAATTCTACTTCGTGAGAATTTCTACAAATTATAACAAAACACTGACGATAAATGCTGAGATGTACTGCCAGATTTCATCATGAATTCTCCAAGGAAAATAACAAACTAGATCAGATATTCCAGACAACATAAATACCTTCCACAGCACAGCATTTCAGTTCCCCTGTCATTTCAGTTGGCCAAGACACTCTTCAGTTTCTGTAAGTGGCTGGTCTGTCAGTCTTCAGAAGTGGCTGTATTTCAGTGGCACATGGAAGTAATTCTTAAATAAACTGATGATCTAAAAATGCAGAAGACAGCAATTCACTGCATCGTAATGCTCAATCCTAACTCTTCAGGCAAAGTCACATCAAAAAACCAAACTTTTTAAGAGAGGCTAAAATTGTCACTGAGACCATAAGAAAGACTTTCATAGAATTAATACACTGAAATCAGATAGACATAATATTAAATTATAACACAAGAGAGGCTTTAATCAGTCCTACCATTGATAGATGTAATAATGCTTACAGCCTGCATAAAAAAATCTTAACATAAAGGTACACTCACCTGGTCATAAAAAGGTAAAAGGTCATTTCTTAATCAAAATAACATAAAGTGTCTTTACTTCAGGTTTATTCCCCAGATGATGAAGGGGAAAACCGTAGTTGCCACGCCTGGAAGAAGCTATACATGAAGATCTATGAAACGAACATCTTGCCACAAATACAGTTAACCTTTTTAGTTTGCTCTTCAGCCACTCATTAAGAAGTTAAACAGGGCTTCCTTTCACAGAAATAAGACAACAAAATAGAATAGCAGAAAGTAAGAAAGATTCTCTAATTCTAGGCCATATTTCCTGGTTTTTAGTCAGACAAAATACAAATCTACCATTCAAAAAAAACCCCAAAACCAAAACAACAACAAAAAAACCCCACCCTACCTCTCTCATGTGTGTGCAAAATGGTATAGGTACTTTAGTTGCTGTGCAACTAAAGAATCATTAAGATTAAAAAAAAAAAAAAATTACTACTCTTATTTCTATTCAGAGTTCGTATTGCCAAATTTACAACTTCAGCAGACACCCATTATTTTTTAAGTATTAATTTGTGGAGTAAGTAATGAGTGTGGGTGATCACTGTCATGGAACTAAATTAGTATCACATCTGTAACGTGAAGGACATCTCAAAGGTATTGTGAATATCATACTGTTGATTCTACTACAAATTATTAGCTTAAGATCATTAACCAAATTGCTTCTCACCCGTGCAGGAAAAATAAGTCTAGTGAAGGAGTCTGGAGTACAGACTGAAAGATTTGTCACTATTAATTGCAACAATGTGTTTTAGATTCAGTTCTATTTACTTTCACTGGACATTGATTTTTATAGCTGAACTGGAATTGATGAACCGTTCATTATAAATTTCTAGTACTTTACAGCAAAGCTATATGTAATATCAAATCCCTTTGCCACAGATTTGTGCTGTAGTAAGGGTTAAGGGCTTTGATATTCTGGAATGTGCAAGTCAGATGTATCTACTGCCATGAGAGGAATAAGATGAAAGCTTATGCTTCCATGCACAGTGCAAAGATTCTGGAGGGTGTGCACCTCTCACTCTTTTGTCACAAGAAGGACAAGCCATCTTGCTGTACTTTTTTTTCAGTTCCCAGGGATGAGCAAACTAGCACCCCAGATGGGAAGCATTTCCCTCTCTGAGCTCCCTTTGGCAGCCTGCTGTATGCACAGGACTCACTCCTGAACTGGGGCATCAAGGCTTTTCCTCTTGCCTCCCTACATCAGCAGTCAGATTGTGGCGCACAGACAGTACCACAATTCCTGAAGGCACTGCGATGCTGCTGCTTTTCTTAGTGGCTGCTCAGCAGCATCGGTGGGAAAGACACAGACAGGCCTTAATGCAGCTTGTAGTAAATCCAATTCCTGTCCACTGGACTATCAGCAGCAGTGAGAGGTTGGTTCCTTGCAGATATCTCTGGGTACTGAGGCACACAAGGAAAACTCAAGGTGTTAGTAAAAAAAGCCATCTTTAAACCACCACCCCCACCCCCCACTTCACGGGCCTTCTGGAACTCACAGAAACTTACAAGCTTAATTCTGAGCTTTATTTTAACTACTATGAATAATTTTTGCTCCAATTATAGAGCCAGATCATTTTCCTGTAAGAATCCTCATTTGACTGCCAGGCCATTTCCCATCTGTGATAATTTGCCTGAAAATTGGCATTTGAAATCCTTTAATTTATTCCTTTGGGTACAGCTTTTAAATCTAGTGTTTTCTTACCTCCCTCTCTCCACTTTCAATTGCTCTAAATCAAGTGCAAAGAAGCAGTTGTGCTAGTTATGTTTCCTGGGGCTTATCAGGGGCTTGATGGAAGAAGGGTGCTCACAGGATTGTAAACTATGGGAGATAGTCATGCCCCTTGGTCCATATGCCTGAATCTCACCTCATTACCTTAATAACTTAATAACAAAGTGAATAAATGGTTTGGAAAACAGGGCTAGTATGGAGGTTAAGGAAACTGGATCCTGGGAATAGAAGGCAAAAAATTATCCAGAAATCTTCATAGTCCTGGCACAGCACCTTGCCCATCACTGAACATATTAATGACACTTTAGTCACCCTTCAAAATTTCAAAATACAAATTATTTTACAAAGTGTGTGAGTACATATAGTTTGAGTGGCTTCATTTATAATGGCTCTTCATTTGTAAAGGAAGAGGTTGACCAGAACATGGTATGGGACAGCCTTGTTTTTCTGCCTTGTTTCTTTTGAGGCAAACATTGTTTGCTGTATTTTCAGCTTTCAGTGTGGGTGGATACCATCTGTGGGAAAATGTGCACTGAAGTGGCAAACGGTAGATGACTGACATTGGGTACAAGCACTTATACACGGCTGCTGTGCTGGCAGGCTGTTAGGCAGGAAGTATAGTATATTTTACAGAGGGAACTTTCCTAGATTCCTCCCAGCTGTGGTATTAATATGCATGCAAAGTCTGACAAAATACTGATTAATGTCCAGTATCAGTCAGTGATAAAACAGCATCTGTTTTAATGTTAATAAATGAGGTGGCAAGCAATTTCCGAATAGAAATTACTCATGCATTTCATTTGCTGGTGACACAAGCTAATTGCAGAGTTAGAAGATAACACAGTACAGTTAATTTGGGTTATGGTGTAGTTACTCAAGCCAGAGTTCAAATCCAAACCTTATTAGCATGCAGTCTAGGGGAATCCAGAACTCCCATGAAAGGCAAGACTTCAGACAAAACATCCTAGATATCTGACTGCCTTTCAGAGTTCCTAAATCTAAAATACATTTGGAATTTAGCCTCAAAGCCTCAGTCAGCTGCAGCGTAGTCTTGGAGAGGTCTAAAGCTACCAGCATTTTCATTTTTGCATTGAATTCACCTCCAGTTCAGCCAGCAGATGTGCATACAAGCCTTGAGAGCACCCATCAGGGGATGCTTGAACCCAACAGGGTGCCTGGACCGTGGTCCTCTGCCTCTCTCCCCTGCCAGGCCCTGTGCAGCAGGTGTTTCTGGACTGTTTCTGACAGGCATTGCACGAAATATAGTGGCCTCTTACAGCCTGGAGCTGAGGGCATCCACAGGATACTCCAGTGTTAGCTTCAGAGCCTTTGATGTAATGTGGAATCCCTGTCTTCAAGAGAAATCCATTGCTAAAATAGCCACCGGTGGAATACTGGTAACAGAGATAAGGGACTTGCTGGGAGGTACAGGCTTCCAAATGTACAGAAGAGTGTAACCCTAGGTAAGTACTAAGTTACCAGAGTGAGGGAGAAGAAAGAGGACCGCTATCAAGCCTCCTCGCCTTCCTCTCTCTGTCTGATCCACCTACCCCCCTGTACCTGTATACTTTGGGTTTTGTGTGGAGAGAAAAAAAAATGACCAGTGGTCCTATAGGTCCTCTGTGAGAAATCCGATTCCAGTTATCACCACCATCCATTGCTAATTTCAGCGTACAGCAAAGGAATAGGGAAGAGACATACAGTGATTAAAGTCCTGCTTTTTGCTCTTCCAGTTCATGTTCTGCAAACCCAACTCAGGCCTTCATAAAAATAAGGGGTGGGGTGGGGCAGCAGAGGGAGGGTCCCAACCAAATCTACCCAGAGGTACTGGGGCCAGCAGCCTTGCAGGCTCACTTTGCAGTACTGGGCCCTCAGCAGTCAACTTATTTCCCCTGTGACTGCGTTTGTTCAGTCTGTTGGAGATAAGATTCCAACTTTACTAATCCTAACTTTAAAGCAGTAAATTTACACCGGGCAATATAATATAGGTTTACCCTCGAGAACACAAGAGTGCAGAAAGCTTCAGTGCAGAAAGGAAGAGCAGTCTGAATGAGAGGCAGAGGCCTATTTCTTTAGTAGTTCTTAAGAAAGAATAAACCCCATTAAAACGTAGCCTGTTAGATTTACAGTAACCATACAAATGATTCATTAAAGAGATTATAATAAGAGGTCCAATGTATCAAAAAAGTATGTGAAAAATTAATTGAGGATCAAGAGCTAATAGCTGTAGCTAAAAAAAAAGTATTAGATTTCTATATGAAGGCTATTTTTTATATTACAAATGTTTTCTGTAGGTGAGGTATTGAAGGATTTCTTTTGACTCTTGCATATTCCGGTGAGAATATACAGTAGATTTAGAATCCATCTTATTCTAGAAATGCAATTTTATTGTTATTCTGGTCTTGTAAGATTGATCACCGTGTTGTGTTACCAGGAAGCTAGATTGATTGAATTAAAACGTTAATCTAAGGTACAAATGGAAAGCAGCAGCGATATCATACATTACCACTGCATATTCAATATGGTTAATGGCAAAATAAGAAAAATGAGACAATTGCGTAGGTGACAGAATTACATAGTAAAAATAATGACCAGGACAGAATACTGACAGATTGTGGATGCATTCAATTGAAAGTGAGCTTAAATATTAGCTCTTCAAAATGAAAATAATCAACTCTGTATTAGAGCTGACAGCCCTGGATCTGCACCAGACTTCTTGCTCTGGACTAGGATCCTGTTCAGCTCAGGCTTTAACATAGAGCAGTTCCACAGCTTCACTAAATGGTAGTATTTGGATTAACTTTTCTGCCACTACCGAACAGTTGGTAGCAACTGTGGAGATCAGTACTGTTGGGTTATTCTGTCTGGGACAGCTATCGCTCTTTGAACTCATGACAGAGAGGGTTGTATGAGTTCTTGTCAGCCCAAAATGCCTGTGGCCCAAAGTAAAAACATAACGGGTACAGTTTAATGTAGAGAATAAAACAAAAGGAGAATTAATCACTCTGGCTTATTACAATACAAATGGGCCATTTACAGAATGTAACATCAAAACATTGAGGTTAGAACTGCTAAAATGAACTTTATCCTAAATATCTAATTGGTCTTTGGCATATCCTACATGTCACCACATGAGCACTCGTCTCCTGCTGGTTAATGCCAATGGGCTCGCAGGGTCAGAAGGATACTATGGGTGAACAGTTTTAATTTTTAGCATAGATACATGAAAGTTGCCACTGTAAAATCAAACAGAACTCATTTGTGCATCAGATGTTTGATTATAAACCCAGCAACAGCAGACTGTATCACTGACCTGGCATGCAGATACTCTCATTGAAGTTGTGCACTCAGGACCTCGTGCTCTGTGCTGGGAATGTTCAACAGAGCTGATGTGACACAGATAACCACCTCCCCTCTATCGTCCCCTTCCCTTTCTTCCCCCAGTTCAGTAAATACCTCTGCAAGGCTTTTTACAAGTCACAATCTAGGTATAAATCTCTTTTAAGCCGCTTGCTTCAAATTTCATAGTAGTAACACAGCCCTGCAGCACTCTCCCTTGTTTTTGAGCTACTGCTGTCCTTTATTTAACTGGGAGGAGGGGATTAAAGGAGAGCAATAGAAAGAGCAAAGAAAAACCTTTGCCCCGTTCTGCTGTAGCAAATATGCAAGAAAAATACAGCTAGCTTGAAATTTGGTTTAACTGGGGAAAAAAGTGCATTTGAGCCCATCAGTTTATTAAAGATAGCATCTTTTCAATCAGGAAAAAAAGAACATCTCAGGCTTCCATCTATTTTCTTTCTTCCACAGGGATCCTAATCATCTTTCAGTACCTTATCATTATTATGAACCTTTGGGACCTGATGAATGCACAATGTACATTTCACACGAGCGGGGACGAAAGGGCAGTCATCATCGTTTCATCACAGAGAAACGAGTGTTTGAGAACTGGGCACGGACATTCAATATTCACTTTTTCCAACCAGACTGGAAACCAGAACCACTCACTGTAAATGACCCTGAGATTAAACCGGTGGTCTGAGGGATGAATGAACAAGACCGCAATCACAGTCACCTACTGTATCAGCCTTCGGGTGTCGGACCTTCTGGGACAGCAAGGCAACCTAGAGGAGAAAGAGTAACAGGATTTGCAGCTGGTAACTGCAGCAACAGTCAGGAAGTTATGATGAAGGAGCAGAGCATATCACAAGTACTTTCTGTCGAACTGTGTATTAACCCAGTATATAGCCTTTTTTGGCCATCTGACTTCCTGTATGTGTATGTGATTTGTGAAAAACAACTCGAGTATCATTAATGGATGGTTAATTCATTATGGTTTTTTAAAGTACAATGCCACTGAATTTTCATAGTGAAAACTTACAGTATTTATTTAATGGAGGTTTTTATGCAACCTAGGCCAGTATTTTTCTAATTCACAGTTACGTGGCTGTTTATCTTTCATAATCTTTCAAATCCAAAATTAATATTGGTGATGGTTTGGAAGGCCTAGCTTTTCATTTATAACATTTGTTTGAAAAAGATGGTTCTATATAGCATGTAATTAATATTTGATCTGGAAATGTTGCATTTCTTCTAAAAATTGTGGGCTCCGTTCCAGCATAAAGCCTTTAACAGCAGGAACGGTCCCACGCGCAGATCTAGCTAACTTTACATTCTGACATCTCATGTTAATATGAAAATGGTAGTGAAAATTCTGTTTGATATTAATGTGCATTTGCTGCTGTGCTCTCAAGCCGCTGTTTTTTCATTAGGAGTGGGAGGAAGGAGGGCAAAGTTTCTAAGAAAACATCACTGGCTATAGCAGCATGCTTTTCAGTGAAGAGAGACGAGGCTCAGGCTGGAGGTTGTGTTCTGGTTTGCCTCTTGCAGTCCTGCAAGAGACTGAAGGAGCAACCCTCCTGAGGCAACAGACTACAAACCAGGCAACAACTGCTTCAAACAACACGACCAAATTTCTGAAATCAGAAAGTTAAACTACCAGGTACTACAGTACCAGCCGTACTAGCCAAAAAGATTACAACACTGCACCTGCAAAAATCTCTGCCTTCCACTGTTCCAAGATCATCACTGAGCTCAGAGATCCTGGATCACATTGAAGTTGGGATGGGAAGGGAGTTCCACGAGTACAAAATTGTCCCCTTGAAAAAAGCAAAGTTACACTTGGCAGTTTTTTTGTGAAGTATACGTGTGTGGCGCGTCCCTGTGAACAAAGGGGACGGACAATGCTAGTGCCGTATATGGACCCTCACAGTGTGAATTACTGCATTACGTTGGGCTTGTGAATAAAGAAGATTTCAGTTACAGTATTATTCTTCCTTTTGCCTCACAAATATTACATCTCCAACTTCTTCAAAGTAATCAGTAGGAATAACTATTGCATGAAACATTATACCTCAGGTGACGAAAGGGGTGACTCATTAGACAAATACTAAAGCTAGAACAAAGATACTACCTTAAAACATCTTAAATCAAAGAAGCTGAACCTCAGAGGCGATATGTAGAACTGGGACCAAACTCATGATTATTTAAACCCACTTCCGACCCAGTCTTCCTCTTTCCCAAACTGGATAGCAATAGCTGCAGATACCCCAATTCTCTGGGGACACAGTGAACTGCCCTGTCAGGGGCAAAATAGTTACCCCTGTAACACTGCCTGGACCTGAAGAGCAGGCCTCCAAGAGCCGCGCTCCTTGCTGCAGCCCTCCCCACCATCGAAGAGCGAGCCACTAGAACTTATTTTGCCTTAAAAGCTTTCTTTTGGTGTTCTTCCTGGTACACACACTCGGCACACAAACTGAATGCAAAGCTCTACTAGTGCCAGATGCTTGTAACCTGTCTCTCGTGAGCTGGTGTTTAACTCTCCCTCTGTCACTGATTGATTGTGTTTTACTCCTTCCACTTGATTTCACAACATTCTACAAAAAACAAGACAGGATTTTGAACCAACGGTAATTTGACCCTCTCAGCATGCGTACTGGGATGTGTATCCAGCATATATTGCTCAAATTGATGAACTCTGTCAAACTGATTTACAGATAATTTCTAATGTGACTGCAAGAGATGGTACAGATCACAGTAGGTCCTCTGATGCCACCATCCTTTTGTTATTTTATTAGTGGTACGATAATAAAAAGATCTTGTCATTCTAAAATAGAGCTCTTAGTTTTTCCATTAATTAAGGGCTGCAGGATGTGTATGCCAGATGTTTAGATCATTTTAAAATAAGACTACACTGATCTACTTTTAGTATTCAGTAGAAACATGGGGACTTGCCAGGCTCCGTTGTGCTCCACATGCTTGCTTCCTGCCTGCAAGACTGGTCAATTCCAAGTAGATCAGATGAAGGTTAAGAATGTGAAGAAGAAACATGGGATAAACTGAAACTTCTCCTAACAGAGTGAAGCTAAGGATTGTAAATACTTCTCCTCCAGTTTCTAACAACTATGTGTTCTTGGTACCCTTGTACACATTCACTCTTTTAAACAAAACAAAACCAAAACTCACTTCAGTTTCACTGACCTCCTGTGAAGTTTCAGCAAGTTTCCCTATCCGATTACAAAAAGTATGAAGGAGTATTTTCCAAGTCACACCTGTATATATAAAACTCACTGCAAGAGGAATTTGATGAAGCCAAGGAGACAGCAAGTTTTAAGTAGGATCGATCACACAGATTTATATAGAATATAAATCCAGTCCAAAGAGCACAAGTTGTAAGAGTGCAAAAGAAATGTAAGTAATTTTTAAAGTGCTGCAATTTTAATTTACAGATTACTGATGTATTTTTCTGTAAAAGCACAATTTTTGAACTACAGCATATCCTGCGACATTTCAGCCTGAAGTAAGGTTTTATGGCGTAGTTATAAACCAAACAGATTTATGACAGAAAATGCTGTCAGACCAGAGATAAGTAGTACGAACTAGGCACTGCTTCCATTCTCTGGTTTATGCTGTCAGCTTACACCCATCACTATAATTTGATCGATTCACAATCTTCCACGCGCATCATTTCACATATTAAAAACTGTTGCAAAACAGTGTTTACAGACATCAGCAATTTTAAGACCTGTTACTTTAGTTCTGAACTCCTTGCATACCTTATGCTTTTACGCTTGGCTTCATCAGAGTAGCTATTTGTCATCTCGAAGAAGCATAGCTCTACTTAAGGGAGAAGCCGCTGCCCAAGCATTCACACCCCAGTCAAGGAGTCACACACACGCCACCCGAGACCTGAACTGCCAGGACCGCAGTCCCTTCGCAGCGGGCGACTCCAGCGAGCCAACGGGTGCCCCTTCCCACTCCTCTCACACACACACACACACACATGTGCGCGCGTGCTCACCCTTGGGTGCTACGTCTTCCCTCAGGCTCAACCCTAGGTTCCCCAACGCAGAATCTCTAATCAAGGCCTTAAAAATAAAAAGTGTAATTTACTGTATCTATGGTGCACAAATTTAGACAGCTCAAGCCGGATGCCTCCAGAGAGGGACCCCAAACGCTAAACTCCCAGGGCAATTCCACCCTTGCAGTCTAAGTTCCCGCCCCTCACACCAGAGTCTGGTCCAACAGTAATGTTCGGGTCTGGGGTCTTCTCTCTCTCACTGGGTCCTTCTTCTCTCTAGGCCGGTTCTTTCTCCTTCCTGTTTTTTAGGCTACTGGTTACTATGTCTCCTTTGTCTGGCTCAAACTGGCTCTGGGGCTTTCCAAATCTTATTCCTCCAGAGAACAGGTCGACGTTAAGCAGAAGCCTTAAGGAAGCGATGAGTTCTGCTTTATTGTGAACAACTACTTTTAAGCAGCTAAACAAACTCCTTAAAGCCCTCCAAAACATATTAACAGTCTCTATAATTTATATACATTCCTGCACTATTACAGCCACACAATCTTACTCCATTATTGCCATGCACTGTTTACATCTCATTCAGGTGTGGTCCGTACGCTCTTGTAGGACAGCTTTGCCACCTTTGACAACAGCTCTTATGCCGTGATATGTGCAATTGGACTTCAGAATGATAAAAATCTCTCTCCAACTAAGAACAGAAAAATACAACCATTGTTTGGCACAACGGCTGCAAGACGCCCAGCTAACAGCATCACAATACACACCAAAAACACGATGCAGTTTGAGGAAAACCTTCTATCCGAAGTGTTAAAGCACCTCAGAAAGACAAGTTAATACTGTTTATTCCTGAGTAAGGAAACTGAGGATGGGGGAGGTTAGGAAACTTACTAAGCCCAAGTTACAGCCTTGGAACTAAATTTTACAGAGATTCAGGTCTGCTGACAGCTGCCCCTGGCTCTAGCCAGCAGAACACACAATGGGAATTTCATATATTATACATACATACCCATGAACAGGAGTGTAAATTAGTATTCTGCAGGAGGTGCTTACCTGGGTCTTGTCTTGCAGTATTTCTCAGGCAAACTTCACAGGAAACTAAGTGATTTTTACCCAAAATAGCTCTAAGGAGGCAAGGACACAAGAATCTAAAAATAGCTGGAAAAACATTGGGGAATGGGGTGAGGGGAAACTAAAGAGTAAGGAATAAAACTTCGTTTGTGCTATCTCGCTGTATTCCCCTGGAATGTGAAGATCAAAGTCAGGCTGAAGCTGACAGAATGGAAAGTTGTGGCTCAGTAGCAATGGCTGTCCTGCAGAAGTTTCTTTTCAATATTCTACAAATCAATCACATGTGCCACAAATACTCTTGGAAAAATTCTGATAATCACCTCTGACTAATGAAAGTTAATTACTCTATTTGATGCAGGGAGATGCAATTTCTAGTTCAATTAAAAACACAGCTTAGGGATAAAAAAACATAAAGAAAGAAAGAGTTAAACAGTGAAAGAGTACTTGTAAGACAGCAAAACGTAGTGCAAAAGAGAAGAAAGTACAGAAACCTTACAGGCTTCAATACTTCACCTTTCCTGAGGCATCAGTTAATACTGATTGCTTTGAGTTTCCAGCTGTTCTACTGCAAAACCACATCTTGCATATCACAAGATTTTATAAGAAGAAAAAAAAAAATTAAGGACAATCTCCTTTAAAAAAACCTAGGCAATATGAAAGGGCAGGAGTCTAAGGTGGTGAGAAATTTGTCCGTATTGAAGCAGAGAAGTATAAAACTCAAAAGGATGTTTTGTAAAATGGCTCTGCTTATGCTAAATACCGTTAAAACCCCTCAATTGTTAAATGTTTTCTACGCTGAAAATTACAAAATGTGAAACAGCAAATGATACCCTTTGACCACCATGTGGATGGAGTTTCAGTACCACAGTGGGCGGAAACAAAGATGGTGATTTAATCACAGCTGACTGTAGAACAGGCTCCATGGCAAATGCAGACGTGTGGAAACAGGCCGTGAACCAGCACCTCCTTCCCTTCTGTGGCAGGCTCCCAGGGGTGCCAGCAAGAGAGCACCCTGAGAGCAGGAGAGCACGCAGCTGTCACAGGACACACTCTTGCACTGCCAGCAGAAGAGGGAAGCATTTCTTTGTGTTGTGTACTGTTGAACACCAGACCAAGCCAAAGAAACTACTCAGCAAGATGATCAACATACCGTTTCCTTTGTTCACTGTGCAACTTTGACCAGGAGTTGTCAAGAAGATGCAAAAGACAGGAAGCTACAGATAAGCAACCCCAGCAACCCAGACAAATGGATGGAAAACTGTAACAGAGAACAGAATTAGCAGTCGTAAAGAAGATACACTAAGTTGTAATGCAGCTTTTGTAAGAAAAGTCACACCTTGCAAATCTATTCAAAGTTCTTCTAAGTTCTCTGAAGCAAGTGGACAAGAAGATCCAGGTGGTGAATCCACTTGGAGTTCCACAACTAGTTTTGCAAGGTGTCTCTTAAAAGAATTCCAAAGAAGTTACGGTACCATAGGATAAAAACAGAAGATCCTCACCTACGGAACCCATCTGAACATAGGAAATAAGGCTAAGAGGATACATCATCAGCTGAAGGTTACAATCAGAATTGCCCAGGAAAATGTCACAATGTATTTTCTCTGCTTTTCTGTACTCTTCCCTTGGCATCTACCATAGGTCACTCCTACACACACGATATAGGAGCCGGACTCTTGTCTAAATAAACAGATAAATAAAAAATATGAAAAGCAAATTGTACCCAACAAACATCAACTTGTACACTAAAGCCCAGTTACAGTCCTGCCATACTTAAAATGTGCCAGGCAGCCACAAAATCTAACAACAGTAACTGCATTCTCCTCCTTTTACTGAAAGCAATGTCAAAGCATCTAGCTCAGATGGAGAGCAAAACTGGAACCTTTTTGACAGCCAAGGAAAGTCCTCTTAATCATTTGGTTTCTCAGAACAGGTTTATCTCCTTTACTAGTTTGGTTTCTCAGAACAGGTTTATCCCCTTTAGGAGATGCCTAGTGATACTTAAATCTGCCAGCTTCTTTACACAACCCGGACAACTGTTAAGATAATATCATTAGCTTTTAGGACACTAGATACTTCCTGAAGTACAGGGAAGATAAAGGGAATAAAGCATACTTAGCAAGGTATAAGGTTTTAGGACTTTGCCGACTTCACTTTGGCTATCAGATCAGTTGCATCTTATTAGTTAGGATCCAAACATACAGCATGATGCGAGCCTGTTAATAGCAAAATGAAGGAAATTCTGAAGGGAACCATTTGGTGTGGCTGAGTTTAAGGCAAGAGTTTAGGTTAGATTTATGTTTTAAGAAAAAAAGGCAAAAGAAGTGAACAGATTTATAACCTGCGAGGATATGCTTCCCCCGCCGCTGCATCCTTGCTGTAACCAAGCTGCACAAAAAGCCAGAACTGAAAGAGGTTACTGGTATTCAGTGGGACTGTTCATTTGTGTTGGACAAAATTGGAACACTTCCCACTACAGCATCTTTTTTTTTTTTTTAATATGGCTATACATCTGTAGAGAAGCATGACAGAAAACACTAAAAAGCTATTCTTCATCACTCCAGTGCAAATGATATTGCAGAGAAGGAGCAGCTATACAGAAACCAGCAACAGTAAGTGCAGAAAACCTGTACCAAAAAAAATTCAGACAGGGACTACTGCAGAGAAGGGTATGTAAAACAACTGTACAAAATACAAACGTACACTGCAATGATACACTGATGACCCTATTTGCCATTCTGCTTGCATTATAAAGACCAAGGGAGGTAAGGGCTCCCCAAAATCATCACAATTTGAGCCATAATATTTTGAGCTAGAAAAAAACACTACAGAGAAAATAACTTAAAAACCAAACAGCAGTATCTAATGCTTAGTGATGCTCTACACTGGTAAATATCAAAGCATTTGACAAAGGAAGTAAGTACCATTACATTGGAACTGGATATAAAGAAAGGACAGAGTCTAAGCTTAAAACGCCCACTACATGCAAAACCAGTGGACCTAGTCAAGCATTTAATATATGACAGCATTATTCCAGTAAGTCCTGTTGCAGGCAAGAAAGGAAATATATTTGCTGTTTTGAATTAGCCAACTTTGTCACAGAGTCTAATATGACATGCCATGAACCTCCCAATTAAACCACAGCCCAGTGGCCTGGTCTCTAGAGGGCTATGTCACCAAAGCTATGTAGTGGTCAGCAGTGTGAAAAAAATCACTTCAGAAACAGCATCTATGCTAGAGTTTGCCAGCACTGCTGCTATACTACTGAAACAGTCTGCTTCTGGTATAGCTCATTTTGTTCAATGGACCGCTGTAAACAATGTCACCAAAATAACCTCTGCTGATACAATTTGCATCTCTATTAAGCCTGTTGGCCACAGCAGCAAAACTGGCTCAGTTTTGGATAAGGCTTCAGTGTTCTTTGTGCGTATACATTAAAAGAAAGAAAGAAACAGAAAGGTTAAATCTAGAATTTGCAGGGGGAAGAAGACATGGCACGATCAAACATGAATAGATGTACATCTTCATAAACTTTGAACTGAAACCTTAAACACTATTAATTTAATCACTAAATCAGGCAGAAATCCTCATTAAGGGAGAAGAAGTAACTAATTTTAAAGAACTTGCAAGTGAAATTAGTGAATTATGAAATGCTCATTTCAGAGTATGTTATGCAGCCTGTATAAATTTTCATCATAAAACACCAATGCTTTCAAGATGCATTTCCCTACAGCATATTATTTTTAAAAGTTCACAGAAAGAAGGCAGAAATAATAGTAGAGTGCACACAGCAGCGAACAGTCTCTTCCATGAGAAATGCAGTTCTCCACTGTATTTTTTTTTTTAAATTTGCCTTTCACCACTTAAAAACTGCAAAAAAACCTATTATGCACATTATTGTACAGAAGTGTTGAAGTGACATTTGAGAAGAGTTTTTGTGGCACATGTGATCGATTTGTAGAACTTTGAGAAGAAACTTCTGCAGGACAGCCATTGCTACTGAGCCACAACTTTCCAGCCTGACTTTGCTCTTCATATTCCAGTGGAATACAGCTAGGTAGTTGAGAAGACACTTTCATCATATACACTGCTACTTTCTGTAGTTCTTAACTTTATGGATAGATTAGTCTCTTGGGTGAAATATTTTATGCTTGCCCTCAGTCCAAAGATGAATTAGCCTTGAAGCATGACAAAATTCTACCAGGTCACACACAGCTCTGTGACACAGACAGAGCTGGAAGATCTGTACACAGGGACACTGACTTTTCTGCCGCCCCCAATTTTTCTCCCCTAATTGTACCACATGCAAAAGTTGTCTTCTCTCCAAATGCCACAGACTCCATGAAATACACCATTCCCACTTCGTGAATTGCCTTCCACTTCGTCTATTTTTATC
>VYZV01045347.1:79159-93667 GCA_013401275.1 Pandion haliaetus
ATTATTTATCACAGAATATCAGTTACAGAACTATTAAGGACAGTGGTGCAGGAATGTTTCTGTTTTAAATACAGATTAATTCGTGTTCCCGGTGCTTAGCACACGCTACTGAAAACAATTCCTGCTGTTCACCAAAAAGCACAACAAAGATGTATAGCAGGCAAGTGTTTACCTCCTGATAATGGATCATTTTGTACCTTTATACTCTCCAAGCCCAGCGGATGTATGGAGAAAAAAAAAAAATAAGGTTTTAATACTCAAGAGAGGTACTACGCTGCTGTTTTTACTGTACTCTGGCATCAGCCCTTAGAAACAGCTGGAAGCCTCAATGGCTGCTTTATCTGTAGCCCTCCCAGTCAGTGTACACACACAGCTCTCTGACAAGTTCGCTACCCCTAACCCATGGCTATGATGCCACAACCGATCTGAAAGAGAAGAAAAAAGGACAACAAAAAACATTTATGCTCTCAGATTTGTATGTTCTGTGCAGTATGAAAATGCTTGATACCATATTCTAAGAAAAATATACTGCCTCTGATATTATGTGTGATTACAAACAATTCCTAATAACTTTTACAGATACATATCTAGCATTTACACCATGTATGCATCATGTAGGCTTTATTATGATTAAGCTAGAGAACAGGTTCCAAAAGCATCCTGCAAAAGCTTCTCCTCGCTGACAGACTTGTTTCTATACATGCACAGATTTGCTCCTTTCTTCACTAGTATTAGCATATCAAACAGACAAAACCCTTTTAGCATACATTCATCAGTAAATGTCCGAGAAGAACAAATCAATATGCCAAAAGAGAATTTACAAAACCTAGGTGATAAAGCTCATTTTCCAAGAGCTCAGAAACTACAGAATACAATAGTACAATTTATAACATTTTTCATCCTGATGCCAGAGTCTGTTTTCTTCTGTGCAAAAATCCAGTGCACTGAAAATCCTGAAAGCATCCAACTCCATATTGGCTGGAGTGAAAATACAACACCTATGAAGGGTTCCTAACGGACATGGTGGAGTCATAGTTTCACTTTTTTTGGCATTTTTTTAAGTAGATTCAGTGCGGTCATCATATATTTTTGTTTCACTTTCACCAACTCATAGAATCCTAGACTCAAAACTGCCTAAAGTGAAAGGACTGATCTAAGGGTTGTATTTAACAGGGAAGAAAAAAGAACAAGAAAAAAAAAAAAAATCAATATATTCTAGAGTATTTTTATTTTTGTGAAGAAAGCTTTCAATACGCCATGCCAAATTCTGCAAAGTGGCTTAAGTTTTTATTGATAAAATGACATCTTAAATAACATTCTGCACAATGTCCAGTTCTTTAGTGATAGGTTGACTACTTCTAAGATATACTTTGAAGTATGGGGAAAAGAATTTGTCCATTTACAATTCACAATCAACCTCAGAAATTCTGTTACTGTGTTTAGATCCCTCCTCTTTAAGTTTAACCAGAAGGAGAAATTGCTCAGAAAAGCATTAAAATATGTTTAAAACAAGATAAAGTTAAAAAAGTCCAACATTAAAACCATGTTAGACTCTTTTCAGAAAAAGGGGCAGAAGAGATGACTTCAAAAGAACCTTTAGAAGCAAGATCTCAATGCTGTTTTTCACTACAACCTTAACACACATACAGAACTCAGGTGACACCAATGAATCCAAAGTAGCAGTCAATGCAATCATCTTGCTTGCTCGAATTCAGAAGATGTGTTTCATGTGCTTGATTCCATATGTTTTGAAGAAAACCATGATGATCAATGCCCAGAGTCCTAAAATAAATCCTCCAGGAGGATGCCAGTCTTTTTGTTTTGGTTTCTGGAAAAAAAACAAACACAAAAACAACAAAACAACCAAAAAAACCAAACAGAAAAACAAAGAATTTGTACTTAGTTTTCACGTGAATCAGGCACTGTGTTTATCAAATGCAAAAAAAAATAAAAAGCCTTGCAGTAGAGAAAAATACCAATAAGCTGTATTTCTTCAGAAAGTAGAAGCGTCTTTCTTCTTCATGTGGTAGAAAGGCTGACGGGAGGTGAGCTGCCACTCAAGCAGGGAGGTTAAGTACCACAAAAAGGCCACTAGAACTGTGCCTGAGACACCACTTTGACAGTGCGTATCAGCATTGTGGGACATGTTCAAACTGATTTGCTTGGACAGAATTTCTCATATCTGGTCTCATGTTAATACAAAAGAAAAATGCTTTTCTACAAGTGAAAATGTGAAAGAGAAAAGGCAGTGTTGTTTTTCCACTACCTAGAGTGTTTTCTACAGCTCCTTTTGTACTCAAGAGTTATGTGAATAAACAGATATCTAACCATGTAAGAAGCTAAGATTCATTATTACAGGAATATTATAAAACAAAATGGAGTTGTTTTTAATGTCAATCACATTTCCCAGGGGCCTCATCGAGTCTAACTGCCTTTCCTTAATGTAGAAATATATTCTGCAATTCAAATACCTGTCCCTTCAACAATTTTTTCATCTTCACTAAAAAGCCACAATTTGTTAAGGTCTTTTCTATCTTACACTTAGCAGTAAGACAAGATAAAACTTGTCTGTCCTCTTCCTCCTCTTATGTAAAAAAAATTTCAGATACTCCATATTCAGTGAGAAATGGATTGCAGAAGATAAGCTGCTATGTACCCCAAGATCTGTCTCTGAGGCTAAGAATAAGGTGAAGCTACATGAATGCAAAATTTTAGTTAAGAATATCATGACAAAAATACCAGAGTTACAGTATTTAGAAGTATAACTCAGTCCCTCATACCTGTGCCTAGTCTTGCCCTCAGCAGGCATGTTTTACAGATCTTCTAGACAGACAGAGATGATTTACTATTACAATAATAAATACTGAAGTGCTTGCTGAGCTTTTTATTCCTGCCTTGCTGAAAGATTTGCACTCCTTTGTTCTTGTATAGAATGAGACACAAGGGGCACAGAAAGTATTTTGGTTTTGCTGCATTTAAGTCAAATTTAAAATTCTTTTTCTGCCGTGTGAGTAACTATTAAAAAAGACGGTACTGTTTCGATTTCTGCATGAGTCTGCATGTGGAAGCTTGTCGTTCTCCACTAAATGTATCAGGTGGCTAGTGAACTCTAATGCAATAAGGAACAGTTTGCAGCGTCTGTTCTTTCAAAACAGCTTTCCTATCAACAAGAAAACAATGTTTGTTGATTGCTCAGCTCCCATTTTCTAAGCTACATAGTTTTAGCTTTAGGATTTTTCTTCAAGTACCATGCTTCAAATTAACAAGTATAACAAATAGCCATGTCACCTGAGACACCCGAAGAACTTGGCACTCTAAAATATTAATGATTTTACTCTAATACAGGAATCACAGAACCAGCATTATAATTTACATCAACAACAATAAAACCAAAGATATAAGCAGAAATGGTGTCTATATAGGCAAACCACTCAATTTCCTAAGAAGCACTCATCAGCTGCAGCATACAGGCTGGTGGTAATCTGCCACCTCACTGATATTCACAACCACACATCTCCATATAAACACCTCAGAAAATCAGCTCTGCATGTTCAAAAAGGCTGCCAGCACACCTCGCTTCTGAAAGTAACAGCACGCGGCACTTCTCCACACAAAGAACTTTCTTGTTTAAATCCTCCTAATTAACCCATAACTTTGTATGCATATTGCAGTGCCTGTTTCATCAATCTCTTTGTACTATCAATCTTTCCCTTCTTGGATCTCAGACAAATTCCTTACCAAAGTGGCACCTGACCCTTTCTAGACAAATGACTTCAATTTGCAGTCAGCGACACTAAAAGCCTCTCTCTCCTATTTTGTATAGAACACATAATTTAATTTCTTTAAAGAATTTATATGAATAAATATTTATAAGGTGATCTATGAGTATGGTTTTACATTTTGTCATGCCATGCACTGAAGCTTGCGTGGAATTCTGCAAGGAAACGGAGGCCAGTGCAGCAGTGGCTCCGCGCTGGGAAATCAAGGACATACATACAGTTGGTTTAAAGCCACGGGCTGCAATGTTAAAATGTGAAGGATTAAAAACATGAAGGCATAACAAAAAAAAAAAACATATGAGGCTATACAAGAGCTACACACTTAGTAATCTTCAAAATAAGTTATCTTCATGAGAAAGATTTACAGACCCAGACACTAGAATCTATACATAAATATTAAACCACAACAAAAGGGCAGAGATGCAACTCTATTGTACATCTGTAAGTCAATAAGTGAGGTTAATTGAGCACAAAATTATATTGAAATATGCCAGTATTTTCGACTAGGGGCATACAGACATCAAAACCTTATGAATACCTAAAGCAGGATTACACAGATTCATGTTTAAACCTACAAAGTATACCTGTAAGGGCTGAAATACATAATTTTCTTTAAATTAACTTGATCATAGATTCCCAAGAAAGTTCATCACTGAATTAAAAATGTAATCAGCTGTCGAATTGACAAGTTCATCCTTCTAATATCGTTAACAACTACGCCATAGAAAACTTCAGTAACAAATCTTTGTCCAGCTGGGCATGTCAGCTGAGCAGGAAACAGCACTGAAGTTCCTTTACAAGAAGCTGCACTTTGCACCTGTGAATCACACCCATCTACATGTAAGATGGAGGTACTGCTCCCATAAATTATGTCAGCAAATCGCACTTCCAACGTAGGCTGGTAGAGAGCTTTCAGCTGGCACTGTTTTAACAGCAGATCGAACAATTCCTTCCTCTTGGCACAGCTGCGTCACTACCAAAAGCACTGCCAGTGTACCTATGTCAGCGAGGAAGCGCAGTATCACTCCAAGCTGCCACAGCTACGCCAGCAGTGTTGCATAATGAAGTCAGAGACCCAGGCAGGATGCCCTTCTATAAACATAGGTGAGCCTCAACTGTGTTGCTGCAGAAGCTGCTTCGACTATTTTGTGCAGGCAAGCGAGGAGGAGTCACTGAGATCTCTCCTAATGGGAAAAACTATTAAAGTAAGAAAGAATCACTTTAACAGCAAATGAAGTTTCCTTTTTAGATCCACATACTGGAAAAAGGTTTACAAAAGACAGAATTTTTTTCTATCCTTATACGAGTTCTGTGGCCATAAGCAATCCCTAAATGAACTGTCCCTTTATATCAATTTTAGGATTGATCAGAAAGCATTAGTGAATATAGTTCTTCCCAGATTCCTAAGGAAAAAAAAAAAAAACCCACTATTTATCCTATGAACATTGCCTAGGTTGGGGTCTTATTCTAGCAAATTTCTGTGAAAGTCAGGCAATTTTTGAAAGCCAGGCATTTTCTCACTTGCAAGAAAATGCTAAATGGATAAAAAAAAATGTTAAGTGTTGCAGTATTTTAATTTTCAATTAACTATGTATCTTTATTATGCCTAAATTGATGTGAGAATGTGTACTATTAAGAGACTACAGATTGGCTGCAGTACTCACAAATTACACATAACTTTCTCATATTTGGGACTGATCTGGAGAGCAGAGGCAATAGGTCGCTTGGCTCAAGTTACTCTGAATGTCACTGTTTTAGTACCCACCTAAGAACTTAGTATACCAAGTAGTGCTTATGTAACTGACATATTTAGGTTTTGTGATTTACACCACAATACAACCCCATTATAAACGCCCTCTTTATCCCCACAGTAATAGCAGTAACACATAGGTGAAATACACATACAAAATGATGTAATGTGTCATGAACAAATACATTTAGCAGCTTAAGGGTGAGTCATTACCAAATTGCTGGAGATTCCAAATTAAAAAGATAGGTAGCTAAGCAACGGCAAGCTTCCCCCTGTGAACAGTTTTCTGTTGTACGCTCTCTAGTTCTGGTAGACTCATTATTCTGTGGAACTTAGAAACAGTTAACAGACAGTTGCTCCAAGTACTGTAATTAAGGAGAGGATAAACCAGTGTATTTTCAAACTGGATGGGTCTGTAGGGACCTGAATGGAAAGTATCCAAGACTTTCAGTGAAGGTCATAAAACATGCAATCCTTGTTACTCCAATTAAAATGAGGTTTATGTAAAAAATAATAAAGTATTAAAGCTGAAGTGGTAATTAGATTAAGAATGGTTTAATTTTAAAATGTTACATCAGAACAGAAGTAAGATTTAAAACATTGTCGTGGTCTAAGCCCAGCCAGCAACTAAGCACCACGCAGCTGCTCACTCACTTCCCCCCCACACACCCAGTGGGATGGGGGAGAAAATCGGGAAAAGAACTAAAACTCGTGGGTTGAGATAAGAACGGTTTAATAGAACATAAAAGAAGAAACTAATAATGATAATAATAACACTAATGAAATGACAACAGTAATAATAAAAGGGTTGGAATATACAAGTGATGCACAACACAATCGCTCACCACCCGCTGACTGACGCCCCCGGAAGCCCCCGAGCCGTGATGCCCCCCCCCAGTTCCTAAAACATCCCATGGTATGGAATACTCCGCTGGCCACTTTGGGTCAGCTGCCCTGACTCTGTTCCCTCCCAGCTTCTTGTGCCCCTCCAGCTTTCTTGCTGGCTGGGCATCAGAGGCCAAAAAACCTTGACTTTAGACTGAACATTACTTAGCGACAACTGAAAACATCAGTGTGTTATCAACATTCTTCTCATACCTAGCGCAAAAACATAGCACTGTACCAACTACTAGGAAGACAATTAACTCTATCCCAGCTGAAACCAGGACAAACATTGGGTATTAACATTTCACGTGGAAAACGCTGTGTTAAGTAGCATTATAATCCAACTCCACAGTCCTCTTCCAACCGAACTCCCTCTGCGTGTCATCACTAAGGACAAAAATACTGGTACAGAAAGCTTTGGGTTAAACTCAGAACCCGCACTTGGACGGTAGCAGTAGAGAAAGCAGTGCATACAGTCAGGAATGTAGTTAATTCCCAAATGGAAAACGGATATGCAAATTCTTCAGTCTCCTCCAGCATCTTATTCCAAACGGGGCTTTTAGAAAGTGGGCAAAACCTTAAAAATGAATGTGCACATCACCCTTATTATAGGGGATGTTCTCCCCAGCCTGAGGCAGATGGTGTGTGTTTGTACCACGAGTGCAAAATATCCATATGGAACCGCACGAAAATAAAACATTAGAAGTGCTGTGTTCCAACGAGTCCGTTAAAGTGGCAGCTATCGTATTTCAGATTAATCCCTGCTTAATTCTCTCTGGAGTTTCAGTGCAGAGTACCCTAGACCCAGTTTTGGCCTATTTATTGCAGCACACGTGGTATAAAATATCACCCGGGATGCTGGGGCTGCCTGGCAGACAGCAGCAGCTATGGCACCGGGAGGGAGTCCTGTGCCCCCCACTCTGGGGAGTTCTCCACCTCCACTAGTCTCCGGGGTCAGCAAGCACTCACAGAGAAGTGAAGCACGCTTGCTGCTTGTCTGTGCTGTGCTCACCTTCATCATTAGATCACTGGGGTGAATTTTATGTATTTTGGGGTATAAAATTCCAAGTTTTCTTCTTGGTCATTCTCCATTTAAATGAACATTTCTATTTCTTCCATTGCAAAACTAAAGGTTTTCTTTCTTGTTTCTCACGATACCTAATTTTATGTTAGGGTCTGTGTAAACAACCAGTACTGAACTCTGAAAAAAGAAAGATCCACATTTCAAAACAGGTCTTTGAAATCCAAGGCCAACCGCAGATGCAAAACTGAAACAACCCGTGTGCTTCTCGTCTCAAAAAGAAACCACTGATCTCAAACTGAAGGACAAGGAAACTCCTTGGAAAAAACAAATTCTGCTATGCATGCATTGTGCCAATAGCACGTTATATATTTCCTAGAGGCACTCCATATCAATTCAGGTTTACTTGCAATTTTAAATTTCAAACTGAGTAATCCTCTCAATTCTTATGACAAAGGACACAATAAAGTTTAATTTCAGAATGAATTTATATGCATCACAAGCAAATCACAGCATAAAGTATGTCCTCAAAGCTTTTAGTGGAAGTATGCACTTCTAATTTGTCAGTTACAGTTTGGATTTGGGGTCCTCACAGGGGGGTGGGGGAAATCAAATAACTCCAGCCATCTAGTAATAGTTTAATCCTCTTTTGTGCCCACAGCAAGATTAAAGTCGTAAGAGAACTCCAACATAAACAGCGCCTATTAATCTGCAAAACAATTTAAAGCACTTTTGTCTAATCTCCCAGTTTGTATTTATTAACCATGGTGCCATGATTACTGATATCTCCAGTATTGATAAAATAATGAGTAAAGTTCACTCATCAACAACAAAAATTCACGAAGGATACGGGAAAGAACAGCAGTTAAACTAAATGAACATATCAATGCCAACAACTGCATTTTAAATATTTACTTTTAAAACTGTATAATCACCATAATGTAAACTACAATACTGTTACAGTAGCATTAGTTTTTCATTTCCTTCTAAAATACGTAAACTATAAGGGCTTTTTAGAAATGAACTTCTACTTATTATTCTCTACTTTCAGTGTTATCTCTCAGCATTACATAGCACTTTGAAGTGCTTTTAGTGGTTTAACATTTATTCATTAGTCTTCCAACCTGTGACACAATACATAATATACTTCTTCTAATCAAAGGGAGCTTTCCCAGCACCTGGGACCCAGTGCAGTTTAATTCCCAGACAAGCCAGCGCTCAGATGAATGATGCCCGCCTGGCAAACACAACAGGGATTGTACCAGGGGGCCTACAAACCAGGGCATGTGATTTGCTACATCCAAAGCTAACAAACACATCCCTGGACTGGCAGCAGCAACCATTCATACCTATCTTCGGTAGACTGACCCAGCCCAACCTTTCTAAGGAGCACAGCACTCCCACTTCCTCCTTGGAAATCTAACTTGGATTTCCCATAGCATCTCTGGACCACAAGTGAGTCCATTCAAATGCTTTTAAAACAATATGCTCTGAGGCAGGTTTTTTTCTTAACCTCATAAAATTAACTGTATGCCTTAGAACTTCCATTATGAAGTATAATTTTGATCATTCAAATTCAAATGAAGTTGTTTCTGTTTATACGGAGAAACCATGATGTTCATAAATTATTATGCTATTCCTTTCGAAGTAGCAGTGATGCTTCTAACTGCACATTTTCTTCTGGATATCCCATGAGTATCTATTCATTTCCAGGTGACAGGCTGTATTAACAACAGATGTTAGACAACATTAGATCTTATACTCAACATGCCATATTGAGTACAAGATCTCATCAAATATCTCAACAGCTACATTTTAAGAAACTGGAATCAAATATTCCTTATTCACATAGTTTTTACTGCTCAGTTTTTTAAATCTCTACAACTATAATTTAAAAGTTCTCCTTTGCCCTTAGCAGTGTGCTACATTATACATGTGTGTAGTAGAGCTCTGCATTTTCTAGCTCCAGCTTGCACAACTCGAAACAGCATTACATTTTAAGAGGCAGTCATGAAGCTCTGGATGGAGGGAAAAGCAGTGCTGAGGGAAAAGGTGACTGCACATTCATATAAGCAAGATCAAATATGGCTGTGTTTTTACAGCAAAACTTATTCATTTTCAGTGAGAAACTAGTGTATTACAGCTGGTGATAGATCAATTTGCTCCCCACTACCACCAACCTTTTAAAGGCTATAGTTACATTCAGTAGTTTTGCACACATACGCCAGACAAGTATTCTCACCCAAGTTTATATTGTACAGACTCTTGTCTGTGAGCAGAAAAAAAGGAAAAGGAAAAAGAACTATTCTGAAATATCAACCTAATACTTTTGGCTACTCTAGCTGCTATACAACCTCAAAAACAAATCACAAAACATGGACACAGCACTAATACAGACACTTACTTAGTGGTTGCACATAATTACTCCTACACCAGAAAGCCATTTCTGTTATGCTTCGTGTGTCAAAGAACAAGGAGTCCCAGAGAGCAGATCCATTCCTGCAAAGAGTTTTTGTACACAGCTGCCATTACGAAAGAATGGCAGATTTATGGTATCATAAATATTCACTGTTCCCACATGACATTTGCATGACACTGGGTTCATCAGTCGAGTGCTACGTGGAGGTCAAAGACGACCATCCTTCTGCAAGAACGAATGAGTGTAGCTAAGTATACATACACCCTCCCAGACTACCACATGTAGTATGTACAGCATCAGCATCTTTCCGAAAGTGTAAGTCTTTAAAAAAGATAAAACCACAGATGGACTTGTCTAGCAGCAAACCAGTTGCACATTTCCTGCCTCCCATCTAAACTAACCACAGGTTACTGCCCTACTGATGTCATGTTGTCACTCAGTCCCCTATAAGTACTACTACCCATCATGTGTTTGTCAGCCACATATTTCTAGATGGTCTTTCGTGCTAAGTACTCCCTCCTGAAAATATGCAATCGCTCGCTAATTCACAGAGCCTTACTACTGGAGCTGGGCTTCTCCAGGAACACCAAGCCAGAGGAGACAGCTGTCAATGTGCAGGACCTCTCACCCTGGGGAGAGGCTGAGGGGAGGAGAGAGCTGGCTATGGCAGGGTGCCACAAACTGAGCAAGAAAGCCAGTCGCTCCAGAAGTAATCACTTGCACAAAGCTGAATTCAACCTCATGCAAAGAATTCGTGCAGGAACGACAATGCGGGATGCTGTCTTGTCTGTCCAACAGCATGAACACAACTGCTCCATTACAGGAGTCTTCATTCATTTACCCCTTCCATTCATCTTCAAATGGAGATGATTTCATCAAATTTCAACCCTCTGAATTATTTAGGAAAACAATTCTAGACAGAGCACTAGAGAGCAGCCTGCCAATATCTCTATCTCTGGCCATTCATCAGTCCTGTCAAGAGCTTGTGAGTTACATTGCCGTGCTCCTCACAGCACACTGTTGAAGGGTAAACAAAATATAATTAACTTAACACAAAAAAATCACCAATAACACCTCAAAGTTTGCATGGTTAAGTGGGATAAATGTGTGAATATATTTGGAGCTAACAGTGCCTTCACCTGAGGAAAAGTGTTCAGAAAGGTGTCTGCCATCACAGCACTGCAAAATATGTCAAGCTAAGATTGGTAACATATCTATTTTTTCCTTATCAATGTGAGCTTATTGGTAACAGCTGTATTTATGCTGCATAAGCTCAGAAGAAATATAGTAGATAGAAGAAAAAAAGTAGCAAAACTTTTACTGCTAATTTTACTACTCACTGAAACACCATTTAAATAAACGCTGTCTATCAGAGAAGCCTTCATGTGTAAACAATAAAAAAGTAATGATTAATAAAAACTGTATAAGGATAAGTGAGAAATGAAAATGTTACAGAACACTGAACTGAATCTTGCATCTTGGACAACCTACTATAACATACTTCAGTAATCTGCTTTATATAGAAAGGTCCTGATCCTGCATACATTTAGTGACAGGTAACACAAACTAAGTCAAGAATTTAGTCTTACACTCAAATCACACATGTGCTTATGCACACACTAATGTTGTTTCTACTCCCAGTGCCATCGGTATTAAGCAATAAAATGAAGACTAAGAAATACTTTGCCCTTTGCCTAAGGGTCTAACAGCATCCCCTCCTTTCCCTCCACTCCACACACACAACCATGCACGCACTTGGCTTTCTTATTCCTGGCATTATTATTCCAGGGACACAAATACAAAACACCAGAAACCTGTAAACTGGAGAACTAATTTAACAGCCAGAATGGATGCTGACCCTCCTACCCAGGCCTCATTTCACAAAAACTGCATGGCCATACTGTACTTTTAGTCAAGTAGTTCCCATTCACAGCTTTTGGAAAGAGAAGAGCTAAGGAAGATCCAGACCACTATAAGGTACACGTTAAGAGAAACTGAAAGTGGGTCTTGACAGAAGCCATTCAGCACCATCAGGGAAAAGTGATAAAGCAGAACACGCCACATCCCTGTAATACAGCAAATCTCTGTCTTTTCACCATTTTGTACTGCAGACAAAGCCAGAAAAATTCTGAACAAGTTGGGCGTAATGTGGGGGATGCCAAAGGCAGCTCTTTCATANATAAAAAGAAAAGTCTTAATAATCAATGACCACCTAGGAGTACTGCTTACTTTCATATTTGCCAGTAAGTCTCATTCCAAATTCAAAGCTTGTTCCACCAAAACCTCCTCCTATGGAACAGCAAAACTGATCACCAAAATGAAAGCAACTCTGAAACAGTATTTCTTCTGTTAAATACCGTATTTACTAAAAGAAGAAGTGATTTAACTTGCCATTAAAAGGTTTTGCTAAATCAGTTTTCCTGTAATTAGGGAGTCCTAAAATTTATTTTAGGTCAAGCATAAATTTTAAATTAGTACCCTAGCACTTTATAGGCTATTATGATACAGACAAGATTTATACATTTTTAATTCTATAAAGATTAACAAAATAAATGTAGCAGTAGCTCTTCTTTCCATGATATTTTCAGCTTTTAATTTACATTAAAAGACAATTAATAAAGTTATTAAGTAACATTTTTTTTTTAACGTAGACTTTTACTGCTACTGTTTACTGTAATAATAATGAATATGATAGTCTCTACAACCCCAAATTCTACTGCTAGGAATTACACTTTCTCACTAAGGTTTCTGTGGCTTAATTGTCTTCATGTAATATTGATATTTGGTACTTGGATGTAATTAAAAATAGGGGAACCATTCTTAGAATACTATTCCAATCCATTAGGCAAATTTTCTCACTATGATACAAAAATTTTCATCTACCTAATTAGCACACCTACTTCTTCCAAGCCTAAACGCACCTAAGCTATGTTTTATGATGGCCCAAGGTAAAAAAAAAAGAAACCACATCAATTATGCCTCCACTCAATTTTACAACTATTTAAAAATATGTGAACAGTTAAGACAAAATTGAAAAATTACCATAATAGGCTTTTGACACTTCCCTGCTTAAGCAAAAATTAATTCTAACTCCCTGTTTTTATGCAAAGCCTTTATAATTTCTCTAATCTCGAGTTCCCATGAGAGAGAACACAATACTTTCAAGTACAAGAGTGTGAGGCTTGGCATCTTCTCTTTTTAGTTAGGTGGTTTATTTGATGAAACTCTAAACCACTAAACCTCCCTTTGTGCTTCATATAAGCCACCCTCAGTGGAAATACAAGTTAATTTAAGTAAAATGAAGTTTTAGGAAGAATGCATTCTCTTGCACAGAGCTTCACTACAGCAAAGCTTGTTTAAATGCAGCATCTGTTTTCTGAATTGCTCTAGAACCTGCAATAAACTAAAAAGAAGCAAAATTTTTAAAAGGTACTTTTACATGTGAAACATCATTAAAACAGTTCTAATGGAGTAACTTATTTATCATTTTACTGTATGTTTTTCAGTTTCACCTTGCATTGTGTGTGAAGACACTCTACCAATGTAATGAATTGGTGTGTTCTAGGCACGAGACATTAAACATCTTCCGTTTTATTAATTAATGGTGATTATTATTAAAACCTACTGCTTATGTTACAAATCAGCTACATCACTGGTATACACTTCCATACACAGTAACGTGTGTAGATCACATACTAAATTCACAGAGTTTTTTCATACATTTCTTTGCACTGAACCACAGTTGAAGTATTTGTACATCAGATACTATGCTACAGCAGCACACGGTGTCTTATGATGCCTACAAACCTATTAAGGTCACAGAAAGCTTGTGCATATATTTAGTCTATTCCCATGTGAGGCAGAGGTATATTATTTGCATACCATTATGCACTGAAAACCTATTCAGTTATCCCCACTGGAGACAACTCACTATAGTGACCTAAATATGATTCACTTTTCCAATATTTGAAGAAACAGCAAATAAATGGGACCCAGTGCAGACAAATCCAAAAAGACTCAGAACATCTAAGAATCCAGGCTCATAAATGACAAATGCAAATGAATGCAGACCAGCATATCACAAAAAAAAAATCTCACGGAAGCAGAGAATGATGGAAAAAGTGAATTATATGCTCAATAGAGGACTACAATGTTGAGAGTGAAAAAGGCTGCAGAGATAATTTTAGCAAAAAAGCTCTGACATTAGCCAAGCTTATTATGACCACAAAGGAGAGCAAAGAGTCTCAAACCACAGAACTCACTTAAAAGTAACCTCCTTACATTTGCAGTGACAGCAGTGATTCTAATATCAGCTGCCCAAAAGAAAGCAAGATAGCTATTGATATTTTATCTCTAGNNNTATTGATAGTTTATCTCTAGTACTGTGCAACAATTCACATGATGTTAGAAATTGAGACCCATGGGATGCATACATACTGCTTCTTCAATAACAGCTGTAATACCATGCATACTTTCTGTAAGCACGTACATGTACTAACATGCCGTAATTGTCCTCTTCATTTATCTTCTCCCCGTAATTACAATATTTTGATTAAACATCTACCAACCTCTACTCACTCCCTTTTTCTAGTTACCCTTCCTGATTTCAATATAGCCACAAAGAAGGGAGAATATAAAGTATCTATGTACTTTG
>VYZV01045351.1:6030-26681 GCA_013401275.1 Pandion haliaetus
CCGCCGTTTGGGGCTCGGGATGCTCGCACCTCCTGCTGACATGATGGTGCATCCCGTCGGGCTTGAGGCAGCACAGCGGCTGTGAACGCCTCGGGTGAAATTCCAGCGAGGACTGAGGTGTGGCCGCCCTGGTTGCTTTCTACGCTTCAGAAAAGTGTAAGACCGTGTTAAGTGGGTGGTGAAAGTCATCCTGCGCACAGCTGAACCTTTCTCCAGCCAGAAGGGCGGACATAAAACTGGTGTCGATCACGGGGAGTGCTTTTCTTCAAAGTTGAAAGCCGCGTGTTAAAGGAAACAAAAGAGTGATGCGCTTGTAAAATGATGTAATAGAACGTCATGTGATTTTTTTTTTTTTTATTATTTTAAACTTCTGAAAACCTTCAAGACTATTTTCTGCAAAGGCACAGGCAGAACAATAACTATATGCGCTCAGCAAAGTCCCTTTCATATACTTCCATGTCAGAACTATCAAAAAAAAAACACCACCAAAGAAAAAAGCCACTATGGCAAGCACGTTCCTCTCAAATCCTGTTCTGTCTTTTTTTTTTTTTTTAAATAACACGGACTGTTCTTCCCCAGCTGCTGGTCAAAGAAACCAGGCAGAAGGGGTTTCAATTTAACAGCTCTGCCAACAGCTGGCACCCAACCAGCAGTCTGATTCTGATTCAGCAAAGCATTAAAATGAAAGCTTCAGTGCTTTCCAGAAACAGGAGGGGCTTAAGCAAACGCTTAAAGTTAAACATCTCTGTAAGGGCTTTGCTGCATTTGAGACCACGGATGCACAGAAATGTCAGCTCTGGGCTTGCACTTCCACCTCGACTAGAGGGTTTTGGTCCTGACTGGTGTATTGTCAACGGAGTTTGGTGCTTTACAGACCAGATCTGATAGAAACACTGCGCGCTTGCATAAATGCACATCCTGCAGGTTTCTTGTCAGGGGTATGGTGGTAAAACCACAAGTGAAAGTAAAGTTTTCTTCCTGTATATTCAAAACGTTAATGGGACAGTTTTGAATATGAGAAGGAAGGACACCAGGAGAACCTGAGATACCCTGTTTCACCTCAGAGAGTCAAATTGTGTCTTTAATATGTTTTGGTGTTGTTCTTGAACATTATGTGGTTTTGTAGGTTGGTTATTACAGAGGCAGGGTGAAAAACTGGCAGCTTTCTGAAAATTTTCTATGAAAAATTGTTGTTAGATTCTGACAGGCTTTCAGCATCATCCCATTTTTCTGAAACAAAAAAAGAATCCTCTGTTTTAAAAGACATGCATCAGAATCAGTGAAAGAGAAATAAAGAATGAACCAGACATTGATTTGATGCAGGTCAACAGATACGAACTACACAGATAAAAACATTCAGTGGAGTTGCACAAGCTAAGGATGGAGCTTGGCATCTTTGGGAAAGATCAACAAGTACTGTTAGGGGTACCACAGTCACCACCCTAGCCCATCATTCTTCCTCTAAAATTGAAATAACCAAATGCTTTGTGTATGCCAGAGGGATTTGCTAGGGGAGGAAACATTTCTTTCTCTCTTAATAGCAAATGACACCCTTGAAAAACTGGGTAATTAATCAAGCCTGTATAGCTCTGATACTGTATCATAATAAGATTGATCAATTGCAGGGCATACTCCGATGGAGATGGGTAGAAGAAGTTAATTACTGACCTGGACATATTAGGAAGTTCTGGTGTAATGTGGTTGGCGGTATATTGGGGAAGCCTGTTGCACATCACCTAGTGAAAAATGAAAAAAAATAGCCCCGTAGGACAAAAAAATTACATATATAGGCAAATAAATTGAGTTATAGAGAGGATCAAGATCTAAAGTAAGACTTTTTTTTGTGACTCTAGAGAGTGATGTAGGATATAGCAATTTGTTTAAATAAGGCACGACACTTTTTCAGACCTAGCTCTTAATAACTGAGAAGCTTAAATCATCAATATTTCCTTATCTTCCAGTAATTAATGGCATTCTAGAAAGCAGGTCTGGAAGAACCATTTCCTGGAAAGTTGTAGTGATTTTTTAGTTAAAAATTTGGTGGGATGAAAAGAGAGATTTGAAAACTGCTATGAAGAATGAAAGTGAATAGCAACAAGGTGAAAAAAGGTTTTAGCACCATAATTGTCCTAAAATTAAGAGAGGTAGGATATAAAGAAAAACAGAGACAATAATGCAGTCATAAGATGAATTGCAAGAGGTTCACCATGAAGAAAAAGAAGCTTTTCCGGTATCAAACATCAAAAACACACACAGTTTTAGCAATCAGCATCAACAGTGTGAAATTGTACTGTGGGAATATATAGTAAAAATAACACTAGCATAAGGTATTCTCCTACTGCCAGATCTGCTAAGCAACTAGGAACTTCATTTTGCAGCAGCTGCAGCTTCCAAGTGGTCTACAAATGTGACATATGGTCTACAGTACTTAGATTGGTGCTTTAATACTATGGCTGCCCCCCACTGTACCTAAGTATGTAGGACATATGTTAGATTACATTACTTAATTGTGCATTACCTTGCATCCGTAGGCATTAATTTACAAACTTCTGATGTATTTTTTTAATATAAAGGATGAAATTTTCTGAATTTTCTGTGAATCAAATCTTAGTTGCAGGCCTTATGTTGTTTTTAATGCATTGAGTATGCAATCCATATGCAGGTTTCTTTGCTTTGGCTGTTGTGTTATACTGGGATCTGTTCTGGGATAGGGTGGAAATGTTTCACTGGAATCAACAGAGGATTTCTGGGGGACTATATGCACACAAAATAAACTAAGGTCTAGAGAAGAAAGAGAGAGACAACAGAACAGTGAAGAAGTCATGTCAACACACACTGTCAATAGGCAATACTAAGGTTTGGGTGGCTCATACATCAGGCTAATATTTAATAGGATACATTGATAGCTGCATAATAATTAAAGATTTGCTGAAAAGTTCTTAAAATCAGCAAAATTAGAAAGGAAGAATTGTTTTTTGACTAAAGAATTCCACAATTCTGTATAGTCCTCATAGTTTTGCTGTTTGGTGAACTCTTCATACTGAGATTTTTTAGGGTAGTAGAATAATTGCAGTCATGCCTGTATTTATTGATTGTATCTTTTAAATGTTAACGGATTATTCATTGTTATGTAATTGTCCCTTCTTCTAAAACAAGTACCAGCAAAATGTCTGATTGTGTTTTCACTGTACTTTTGTCCCAAAGACTTAAAATTTCATGGGACATTTATTGGACATAAATTTGTTCCACATACTGAAAAGTTTGATTATTTAATTTTTGTAAAGGGATCATTATTTTATGCCAAAGAGTTACAGTATTCAAGTCTACATACTCCTTATTTTTTTATATTTTGGATACAGGAAAAGTTAGGCTGTGTCCCAGTGAGTGCCATAAGCTCCTGATGGACAATCACATTCAGCAGAGAGTCCTGCTCATGTCTCAGTGACTTCATAGTTACCACTGATCATGTAGTCTCCTAGTAGGCAAAGGATTGGACTCAACAGATGAAAACCTCTTGAAAAATAGCTTATCTTTCAATTTCCTTTATTATAGCAAAGTAATGGCTATATTAGCGTTCTCTAACATGTCTTTAAATGTGAGATTATCAGTATATTAATGTGAAAGTCCTCAGAATAGCTCCATCTAGGTTGGCTATTACAGCTACAGAAAATCCAGTCTGTGTTGGATGTGCCCTGGAAGAAAAGTCCATCTCTCTCTCATCCACATTTTTGCAGCAGTCATGAGTTTATCTTCCATTTTATGCTGAAACTCATCTGTTATTTGAAGAGGAAAAGGGGAATAGCAAATCTCAAAGCACTGACCAAGAAAGTATATTTCCATTTACTCAGGTTATGTGATATTTAGATTGCTATGAGGTATTTGGAGACCCAGGTTATCTGTTCTAAAAAAAAATCCAATCATTGTCCTTAAAATTTTAATCGCTATAAGATTAGGTTTTGAGAAAGCTTTATGTCCATTTTGCATTGTAACATGCTATCATGCAACATGACAACATTGGAATAATCTAGCACATAAGAGCTAAAAGTGGTCAGCAGTGTGTATGAATTTGGATTTAGACCTGCTACCGCTTGACATATTGATCTTAATTAATGGAGCCTGATAGGGTATTTTTATCTTCACAGCTAATTGCGTCTTGAATTGATAGGAAGTGATACCTTAACCCATTTTTTGTTTTGTTTTTTTCTTTTTTGCAGGAGTCTAGATGTACTCTGAAGGAAATTTTACTGCCTTCTTTTTATGGTCTATCCTAAACTGAAGCGGTTGTTTGGGAATGAGCATGGGGAGGGAGGGGGAACTGCTGTCAGAGGCAAAGCACCAACCTCTGATTTAACCTGATCCAGTAAACATGCTTATAAAGCTATGAAATTATACTGGGCTATCTAATAGCATGACATGAACAAAAGTAAAGAAAAGGAGAGTTTTTATTTTTGACACACAAATTATCTTAGCTTACAATAAAGTAATTTTTCTGAGGCCATTGAGATGATCAGGAGCAGGGGTAGGAGTTCTAGTTTGTTTTTCCATTATTAGACTTCTTTTTAGCCTTGTATAACTTCCAAAGACTCAACAGGACTCTCATTTTCTAGTTGGCCGTTGAAGCGGGGAACAGCTAAGCAGTAATTTAGCAACATTGTATAATGCATGGAGCCATATAGAGACAACATGATTCATACTTAAGAAAGCATGTAATTTCTGGTCATCAATATGAGAACTTCAGTTATGATTACTTGTGGGTCATGAGGTTGGACAGTTGGACAGTACACTGTCAAAAACCATCTTTATCTTTAATCTCTTAGTGTGACTTTATTTCTTGATGAAAGCTTTTGTATCTGTGCATTTATCGGCCTGTCTGTCTCAGGCCACAGTTGAGTAAATTGAAATACAGCTCTTGGACTGGTATTTCCAGTTGGAAGTTTTACAGGAACAATGACGTTCTCGTTAGGAAGTACAGTGGCTCAGCAGCACGGGTCATTTGAGGATGCTGATGCAGAAACATGGGATTAAATCAAATTGATATTTCCCCTTAATATCCTATCAGAATAATCTTCTTATCCCATATCATTAAACCACATAAGAACTTAAGATGACAGCTAAACACAATTAGAATTTCCTAGAGGATACAGCAGGGCATTGGAGTATGGCTCTAATTACAAGTACAGGAATCATGTTCCTGTTCAAAAGGATTCTTTTCTCCAAGCATCCTGCAGGGATTAAGCAATTCATACTAGAAAACCAGTGGTCTTAACTCTCCCCTGTGCAACCGGGAGTCTTACTAGATGGTCTAGGACAACCCAAAATCACTACAGCTGAGGCCACGACATTGAAATATTATGGACATGACATAAAAAATTTAAAACTGGGAAAGAGACATAATTTTCTAACATAATTAAGACTGACTTACTGTATATAAAATGTGTGATTAAGGGAAGGGAGGGGAACTGCTTGGCTTTTCCAGCCTCCTCCTTTTTTAAGAAGTATACACTACTCTTTACTGTATTTGCATTAGCCATTTTTGGAAAAAAGGGGACTGAAACTTTCTCCTATCTGTTAAAATAAACATGATTATTATCCTGGATAGAGTACAAAGTTCTGTTAAAAAGGAGATCCTCAAGGACATTCATAGGCTTAACAAGGTAATTTCCATGTTTAATTGTAAATGTTGTTCAATCAGCAGTTAGAATATGCCTAGGCCACCACCAGCAATGTAACAGGTATTTTAGTGTTTTGTTTCTTGTTTTTCAAACTGTGACTGTGTTTCTTTACATTAATGAGTTTAGACTGGACACAATAATGTCACATTGCTTTCTCAATTTGTCGGATAATGCCAGATGTGGTATATGAACATCAGTCTAACTAAATGAAAAGTATATATTTCCTGTGTGCATTTTGGTGATACCTATTTCACGTCTTAGAAATTAGGAAAGTATTCATTCTTGTTATTATAATTTAGTTTTAATTCTGCTGATGACTACCTCAATAAAAATGCTATTAATATTTTAAACTTTCCAAGCAAATAATTGTAAGTAAACCCCAGAAATTGCTCTATTGATTTTTTACTAGTTTAGGTTTATCATAATCTTAATCCCTTTGGTGTTCTGCTAATTTATTTCTAATCTCTCCTGGCACTTCATTCTTCTTCGCTCTCAGGGTCAGATCCAATAGAAAACCCTGCATCACTAAGGAAGGATTTAGGTAGGATGAAGGTATCTGAGACAAAAACTTCAATCTAAAATCCCCTTTTACTCAGGTGCCACCTAATGATAGAGGCACACCATCTCACTCAAGGTCTCACTGGAAAACTTTCCAGGAAAACTTTATGGAGCATTTGTGTGACTTACACATTTCAGAACCCACCAGCTACTGAGGATTTATTCGGTTGCCTCAATCCCACTTCACCCAGAAGAGTACCAAAGCATCAGGCAATATCTTAATTTGAGTGGTGGCAGAGGAGCAGAAAAGAGAGCAAGGAGGAATGTGACTTGGCATCGCAGGGCTCTGAGTTTTCTGCAGGGATCCTGAGTTCTGTTCAGGGACCACAGCTGCATTTTATGCAATGCCTGTTTGAAAGAATTTCTCAGTAATTCCTCTGCTGATTTGAATTTATTCTGCTTTCATTTTTTTCCACATTCTGGGGAAGCAGGGGCTTAGCATTGGCTAAGCAGAAATTATGGCAGCCTTGGAGCTCATGAAAACAGTATTCATGGGCCAAAGTTTTCACAATAATTTCCAAAAAGAAAGGAAAGGGAAGTGTGCTTATTTAGACTTCATTGCTTCTGAGGCCTGTTCTGCAGACCTGCTTGATCTACAGCGGTAGGTATTTACTCCTGTGGATGATCCATATGTATGAACACAGAAGACTTGGCTAGCTCGCAAAATGGGAGCTGTGTAGGTACCAGAGGGAAGCTGTGGGACACGTGAAGTTGTGGGGAGCTGATTGAATAGTCTAGCCACAGAAACGTCCCCATTGCTGAGATTTGGCAGGGACTCGGGGTCCCTATGGAGCTGTGCAGCCACTGATCCCGGGCCACCCCGGGGTCCACAGCAAGTGTCTCTTATGATGGCAGAGCCTACGTTTCAAGCCTGGTTTTATGCCGTAGTACGCAGAGACTGTGCCGTTAGGAGATTACTTATTCACTCAAAGGCAGAAACCACGTTTCCCTCACAACCTTCTGCAGCCCTGAGTTAGGGCAGCGAGGATGAGGTTTATTAATAATGAATTTCTCTCCCAGTGAGCTCTGATGCTCATCCGTCAAGCACTCGTGAGAACTCGTTAGTGCTCTGTCCACCCAGAAGGTAAATTCATCCTCATCAGCAAGTAAATGCCTGCCCGGGCCTAGTGGGTGTTGCCCAGACACTGTATCTGTTTCTGCTGCCTTTTCCTCTGGTTTATCAAGAGATGGCAGCAAAAAGCTATTTAACCTTTGATCTCAGTCCTTGGGGTCTCGATCTGTCACGGAATCATGGCAGCATCTACCCACCCACCCAACTCATCCTGCCAGCGCCACGTCAACAGGGCTGCCTGCTATGCAGAGCAAACAGCCCAGTGCATTGCCTGCTGCATCCCTTAGGAGGGCGGTGGGAATGACAGCCAGGACCAGGCACCGTCAGACATGTCCCATGCGGAGCAGTAACCAGCGCGGTGCAACCATGCAAGCACATGGTGGGCGCTGCCACAGCGGGAGGCTTCCCCACCGGCCTCTCTGCGGCCCTGCCTGCACCCTGCCTGCGGGAGGGCTGGTCAGGCAGCTCAGGGTCAGGCTTAGCAAGGGCCACATCCAGAAGGAGGAGCAGGGGTGGCTGACATGAAATCCAATGACAGAAGAAGCCAGCGTTGCCTGGTGCCATCAATTAGGTACTGATGGGCCTTCCCCTGTGGCAGAAAAAGAGGTGCTGTAAGGGGTCAGGTATTAGGCAAAGGGGAATATTTCTGCAAATGAGCAGAAACAAAAGTAATGGATTGAAGCACCCCAAAAAAGGCATGTGAAGAGTAAGTTCTCTGGGGGGATGTAGCCCTTGGCTTTGGGTTCATGGTGGTGGGAATTCCAGTTTTAGAAGGGGCCACAAAATATTCAGACTGTGTGTTGCTATCATGATGCTACATCCAAGGTGAGGGACACAGGAAGGAACTTTCTGATTCACTGTGACAAGCTGACAATTCATTTGCTACAGTGACACTTGTGAGAGGGAAAAATTGGTAACATAACTTGTCAATAAAGAGAGCTAGAAAAAATATTTTTAAATTATACACGATTAGAAATATAGCACCTAGCTCTATTTCAAATATTATTTAGTTTTCTTGCTAAAGAAAGGAATAATTGTCAAAATAATTGGACTTAAATGTAGTTTAAAAAAATTTACAGTTGTCATTAGAGAATAGCAAGAGACCTCATTATTAAGTGTTGCAGGTTGCTTTCAAAAAGTGGTTTCAGACCAAGAATCTAGAGTCATCTGCATTTAAAGTCAAGGCAAGCTCTGGGGGTTTCAGTGTCACTATTAACTCTTCAGTGTCACTGAGGAGCAGTCAACAGGTATGAAAAGGCACCCAGCTGCTCAAGCCTCTTTCAGTTGGAGACGGAGAAAGAATGAAAGATGTATGGAGGGAAACTTGGGGTTCTAGAGGATGCAAATAGCAATGTACCATGTGACATGGATCCAGTTTCCTTTAATCTTCTTGTTGTTCTGTTGCACCAAACCAAAAATGGGCCAAATTCCATTTTCATGTTCAGGAATGTGAATGGGGATTTTATTTGCTGGCAAAATAGAGTCCCTCCATAGTGGTTAGTTTCAGTTTACCTGAGATTAGGATTTGGTCTCAGTAGAAATAACAAGCAACAGCAAAGTGAGATCTTTTGTTACTATGAAGTCTTATGTGGAAGCCTTATGCTGTGATTAATAGTTCTATCAAATGTTCATGTTAGTCGTTTTCTGTTATGCTATAAAGAGTTATTCTGGATCAATAAAACTTTATATAATATAATCAAAGTATTGTTTCTAAATGAGTGGATTTGTCATTTGTCAAAAGTAACAAATCATGAAATGTGATGCAGTTTCCTTGATTGCTTTTAATTTCTTATATTTGCTCTCAGTTTTTAATTTCTTAAATCAGCTCTAATATCAATCAACAAGGTTAGATTGAGAAGATCTAATGAAAAATCAAATCAGATTAGTAACTGGAGAGCTGAATAAACATACCAAAAAAAGGAAAGACTCCATAAGAGGATTGTTTCCTGAGGTATGTCTGACATTTAGTGAAAATTACATTATCCTTTTTATTTAATAAATGACAGAACTTTCTCTCTTCCTGCCTGGCTGCTAGCAATCTGACAGACATCTGTAGAAGATGTATGTGTGTGTGAGCTCTGCTGCTTTGGGTCAATCTCAGAGCATCCACCAATGACACATTTAACTAGTTGCAGCAGTCTTAAATGCTTTATGTCATGACATCACTAATGAAATCACCTCTGGAGGAAACATAAGCTTGGCATCCTAGAAAATTATCTTCAGATCTCAAATGACTGGCCTCATAGGGATTTGGCCATCAAAAGGTTTCTAAGGCTTACAGTGACAACAAATATAAGCATTAAAATAAATCATTTTGTGAAAAAGACATCACAGGAAAATTAGCTTTCCTTCCCACCCTTTGTCAGTCTCGGTTTATTACAGAGCTCACCATGGAATGGCAACCAGCTGAACAATGCTAAATCACTCCATTAACACTCTAGCCACCGTGCCCCAATCCTACTATCTATGCGTGAAGACTACATAAAATCTCTCTCTCATCATCCAGATGCCCCTCAATTGAAATGTAGTGGACAACTATTAATAGGTCAACAACTTCACCTACTAAAATTATGCACGTCATTGAAGGATATTGGTACACAGCATTTGGCAGCTGATTTATCATTTCATAACTTGCCAGACAAAAAAAAAATTAGTAATTCAAGTTATATTGCAGGAGTGATATTACAGAATGACAGAAAGTAAGTGTGTAAGATGATTCCTAGGTTGCAACCCTGGCAGTGCAGAGCCTCCCTGTCTTTGTCCGCTGGAGTTCCAGTGAGTTTTCCCAAAGGTCAGTTTTCTTTACTCCACATAGGACTTTCCCCACACTTAAATGTTATAGAATAAGAAACCTGTGTGTGAAATATGGGTCAACTTAGTCATTGCAAGGTAGCATGGTAACTTTTAAGATTGCTTTTTTGCTGTTACATTTTTCAGAATAACAGTCTGAAAGATCATAGCTACAGTTTAGGCTGCCATGGGTCAAATACTGAGAACCTGTATTGAAGTGAGTCTGCTGAGGACATTGCTATGAGTAGAGCACTTCATTCTTCTCTCAAACAGCTATCATCTTTGTCTACTGCTGTTGAGCTCTAACTGTAAAGTACATTTAGTGACTGCATTTATATGTGCAAAGCTGCCATATCAAGCATCGTTTGGAATTCAAAGCATTCAGCAACTGCCATTATGCTTGCAAATAGATCTGTCTTAAAAAATGTGATGTAATGGTGATTCATAGGAAAGTTAGGTATTAGTTCTTGTGATAAAAATTCAAGTACAGAAAATGTTTGGTTTTAGTAAGATGGGAAGCCCTAAAGTTTAATGAAAATAATGTTAATTTCATTTGTATATTTTTAGGTTTCTTTGTGTTCTACGTGACTTCAGAAATAGTGAAATGTATTACATGGGTGGCAGAACGTGAGAGAAAATTTTCACATGAACACATAATCATATATTTCATACTATACTATCAATAGTAAACCAAGAGCAAATACTTGAATAGCTAATCATACTGGATCATATACATGCTTGCCTATGTGGTAAATACAGAATGTCACCAGTACAGACATGATTTTAAGATAAAAAGTCAGTATGTTGTTACAAATTTTCAAAATCATCTCAGATTACTATGAATTCATTCAATGGGTTTACTTACCTTACTTTATTTATCTAACAATCTTATTTTTCTAGACTTGTAACTTTACTTCAAGACGCAATGCTGTGTGGTACCATCATATGATTGCAGAGCTCCTGAGGTGCTACTGCCTTCTGATTCCATGGACAGTACTGAAGCTCCTCGTTTCTTCCTCATCTGCCACCAATACAAACCAGGACCAATAAGAGGCTTCAACTTAGTTTTGATAGCATAGAGCAATGCAGTGCCAGGCTTGCACCTGTCTCTGAAGTTAGGTTTTTTTCGGTGTCCCTGTGGATATGTTGTGCAATTCCTACTGGAGCTTTGCCAAATTGGGAATTAGAGCAGCAGCAGATTTTTTTATCACACAGCTGGACTTGGAGGAGTCCTTTCTTTTCTGAGAATTGCAGCAGCTCCCATCAGATATGTCTTGTGCAGTTTCCTCCCTTGCTGAAGAGATTTGACTCCCAGTGCTCTGAAGTGTGCATCAGCTGCCAGCTTTTTTTGTGTTTTGTTGAGGGAGAAGATAATTTCCACTCTTCCAGCTGAGATCTTTCTGTCAGGCAGAAAAGGATTCAGGATTTATTAGGTCAGAAAAGGAAAATAAAATTCTCTTGCCTGGTGACTTAGGACATTTGAAACTCTTACATTCCATGTTCCAAGGACTGGACAAAATGGTTAATGCTTGAAGATTGGGACCTTGCTTTGTTTTCATGCTCTGTGAAACAATGTCAAGACATAGAGCTGACAGCACTTTCCTATGCCCTTAGATGCCTCTATAAACAGGTGGGTAAGAGTCATTCCTTGGAGATATGGATCTGAAAGCCCTCAAGCAGAGAAAGAAACTGAAAATAAGATTTTTCTGACAGAAGAACCCCAAAGGTGACAGCAGATGGTAGGATGCTGCCTGTTCCCTGTGACATAATCTTGCATGTAACTATTTCTTATTTGTTGGTAGTCTTCCAGAAGTTGTCTATTGACAACAACATCAATCTAGTTGATCTCTATGGTAATACCTAAAGCCCAGTGTGCTCAGTGGCCCACCCTCTACAGTGTCACCTGCAGGATGCACGTGGCCATGAGAGCCCACACAAAAGTCATCCAGTCCAGTCTGCTTGCATTCCAGCTGCTTTTGTGACAGGCAATGTTTGGGCCCTTTTAATATGAAACCTGATGCCATGAAGTCAAATTGGCTTAGCTTTGGCCCCAAAACATTGCTTCTGGGATGATGAGTGTCTGGTTTGGAGAGTGAATGGTTGTGGAGGGTTAGCCTTGGCCAGCTGCCAGACACCTGCCCAGCTGCTCTCTCACTCCTCCTCCTCAGTAAGTTGGTGGAGAAAATAAGATGAAAAGCTTGTGGGTCAAGATAAGGACAAGGAGATCACTCAACAATTACCGTCATGGGCAAAAAAGACTCAACTTGGGGAAGATTAATTTAATTTATTGCCAATTAATAACAGACTAGGATAGTGAAAAAGCAAAAAACCAAAAACCTTCCCCCTATCCCCTTCTTCCCAGGCTCAACTTCACTCCCAACTCTTCTACCTTCTCTCCACCCGAGCAGAGCAGGAAGAATGGGGAATGGAAACTGTGGTCAGTTCATAACACTTCATCTCTGCTGCTCCTTCCTCCTCAGTGTTCTCCTGCTCCAGTGTGGGACACAGTCCTTCACAAACTGCTCCAGCATGGGTCCTTTCCACAGGCTGCAGTTCTTGAAGAACTGCTCCAGCATAGGTCCTCTCCACAGGGTACTTCAGGAACAGACTGCTCCAGTGTGGTTCACCCATGGACCGCAGCTCCTACCAGGCCCGTATTCTGGCATGGACTCCTCTCCACAGGCTGCAGCTTCCTTCAGGGCATGTCCACCTGCTCCAGCATGCAGTCCTCCATGGCCTGTAATGTGGATATCTGCTCCACTATGGTCCTCCCTGGGCTGCAGAGAGACAACCGACTTCACCATGGTCTTCTCCACGGGCTGCAGGGGAATCTCTGCTCCAGTGCCTGGAGCACCTCCTCCCTCTCCTTCTTCACTGACCTGGGAGTCTGCAGGGCTGTTTCTCTCATATTTTTCTCATTCCTCTCTCCCAGATATTTCACAGCATTTTTAACCCTTTCTTAAATATGTTATCACAGAGGTCCTACCAACGTTGCCAGTTGGCTCAGCTTTGGCCAGTAGTGGGTTGGTCTTGGAACCAGCTGAAACTGTCTGTGTCTGACATGCGGGAAGCTCCTAATCTCTTAGAGAAGCCACCACTGCAACTCCCCTGCTACCAAAACTTTGCTACGTAAACCCAATACATTGGCCCAAGCACACTACAAGGCATGACTGGGTCCTTGCTTAGGATCAGCAAAGGATCAAGCTTGCTCTCACAACATGCCAGTGTTCTTGCCTGAACCCTCTCCTGAGAGCTGTACCTTTTACAAAAGTCCAGGATCTTCTTCCTGTGTATACACAGGCTCGCCTGTGTCTTTCTCCCTTTCTCTTTCCTGTACCATCAGTTTGCTTCTTTTTTCAGAAAGCCCCCAAGCCACAGATTGCTCAGTCTGAGGAAATATTCTGGGAAAGCATCATGTGGCTCCTGTCTTCCGATGCATTTCTCTAAGCGTCTCAGTTGCTGTAGGTGGTTTTGGAATAGACGTACTTTGAAACCACGCAGCTTTCTATTGTTCCTCAGTTAGAAAGAGCCTTTTGCTACAAAAATCTGTAGGTCTGTTTTTCCCTTCATGACTTCAGCTTACAGAGATACACACATGATGTAATTTTAGGCTAGCTTGTTTGGATGCCACTAGCAGTATAGATGTAATATCAGCGTATCTCAAAGAACTGGGTGAATTAGTGAGTGGCTGACCCAGGATGAGCTGTTTTCCACTGTGCTTACACTGTTAGCTCTCTTGTTAACAGTGATCAGTGTGCATGTGTCTATGTGAGCTGCTGTCTAAGTTAACCAACCTTACTATGTTTTTCAGAGACTGCATTTTCTAAAACATCTGTTCTCTTCAACCTTCAGCTGCTTGCAGGGTGAAAATAGGCTTTATCTTGGAGGTAAGATGCTCACCCTACAGTCAGATCTTTTCAGCTGTTAATAGTTTTTAATATCAGCCTGTGTTATAGCACTGCCTTGTCTTCTCAGCGCAAGAAGAATGAGGCAGAAAACAGGAAAAGAGTTGTATGACTTAAGGGAACAGCACTTGAGCTCAAACTGGCACTCACAAACCACATAGTGACAGATTCTGAATTATCATAACATCTTTTTAAAATTAAACATAATCTGATTTCTCTCTTATTGGAAGTTATATATTCAGGAACAATATTTCAAGAGAATAACTCAGCTTATTCCAGCTTTATATTGAAGAAGATATCCTACCAGAAGACATTGGAAAAATAGGCTGTGCTAAAGATTATTTAATGATCTATGCAAAATTTATTAGAAAATACATATTTTAAACATTGAAGCTGCCACCAATTTTTTTTCATTTTTCCCATCCATATGCATGTTGTGAAAAACTTTAAAAACTCAAGGAAAAGTACACATTAACTGAAAACAGAAGATTACTTCTTTACAAGTGTAAGTGCTGCAGGTCCTTCAAAATAAAAGGTTCTGTGTGAGATTTTGGGAACAGAATTTTTGTTTCTTTAATCTGATCAATGTTAAAACTACACTAGAGGAAAAAGGCATTTTTCAATATTGTTTTTTCTTAGTGAATAAAGAGTGAATTAGGTATCAGAGAGACCTTATAAAATACTTCATGCTCATCCTTTATGTCGTCAAAAATTTGTCAGCCTAGAAAAGAAAGCTGAGATTATATTGAAACACAAACACCCCTACTGTGTATGAAAGAAAGTGAATTAATGAGATAAAACAGACAAAATATATAATAGCTCTTAGTTTCTGTTTCTGTTTACATCTATGTATCACTGAAGCCCCATTTTGAGGATTTAAATGAGAATTTGAATGATGAATATTCTTGAAGAAGTTATGGAATAAGTATAACCCTGAATGAATTATTTTAAGGAAGATTAACTTTTTGTTGATCTGGCAGAGTTGACTTTGTTCTCAGAGGGAGTCATTTATAAGATTGCTGTTGTACTGTACAACAAAATGATGGAATGTGAAAGATTACCTTCTCCTTTTTTCTTTACCCCCTTTCTTTTATTCTGCACCACTTTTTGTTCAAGATGCTTTCTCATTTCTCTGAGGGAGTGTCTGGGTTACCCTGACAGGGGCTGGCTGCCCCAGGTCACCCCTGAAAGGGCTTGTGAGCACTGTAAGGTAGGCAGAGCCCTCTTCAGTTGGGCAAAACAAAAAAACCCAACCACGTTGGATAGAAGCAGCTCTCCTCATGTTGAAGTAGGACAAAGCTGTCCAGGTCACTTGACGGAGTGATTTTTCTTCCTGGCCTACTTCAGAATATGCTGAAACCAGTCATTTGGAGGGAATCAGATTCATTACCTGGGCCCTGGGATGCAAACTTCACAACCTGTGTGCAAAACAAGGAGGAACCTCACCAGCTGTGACCTTTCAAAGACACTGTTCTCTTTTTCCTTCCCTTCCTCACCCCCAGCAAATTTTGCCTTTGAGTCAACAGGGTGTGAATATAGGACGAGAAACAAAGTCCGCTAGCCCTCTAGGAACACTAACTAGTTAAAATGAGGGGGAAAAGGCTAGGGATAACTTGGAAAAAGTAGGATAATTTAACAGTGGAGGGATTCAGTTGTCTGTGTCGTGAGGCTTAGGTTGGTGCAGCAGAGCTCTGTAACTTTGGCTTGGTTTTACTGAGAAAATTATCTTGAAGGTGTGAGCTAAAACAACAAGATAAGAAAAGAAACACATAGAAGTAAAATTTTTGATATTGCAGTAGTTAGCAGGAAGTGTTTCAATGAGGAAAACACTGCCTTAGAGTCTAGAAAATCCCAGGAATAAAGCAGAAAATTAGGCAAAAACTCAGCATCCCTGATGATCAGCCTGTTCGAAGGAGCAATGGAGACCAGCCCTATCTGACATGACTGATGACTGCCAGGCCAGCGAAGATGCATTGAATATCTCATTAAGGTTGGTGAGAATATTAATACCTAGTTCAGTAACTCATTAATCCTAGATATATATTATGTGTGTTAGCCAATAAATAATTGCACTGTACTCTTAAATTGCCTATATTCTGCTTGAAAAGTCTCCTGCTCAAAGTAAAAAGTGGCAAATGGAAGCACCCAGTGAGGGAGGGTTATGCCATTTTTCCCTGAGTTTGGTGCTGCTCCCCCAGCCAAAGCCCATCCCTGCTCCTGGCACCCCTAATTGCAGCCTACTCCCATCTCCACAGAAGATTCCCTTCCACCCACACACCACAGCCATGCAGAAGGAGGCAGTGGAGCCACAGTAGACTCCACTTTCATCCCTGTGCTACCACATTAGGCTAATTAATTCTTGGGTACCTGGCTTAACACACTGTGCAAAAATAATCTTCTGCATAAGCTTCTACTTTCATTAGCTAATTTTATGAGCTTATGTTTATTTGTAAACAAATGGCTCCTCCACAGCTTGTGGGGCTTCAGCTCAACATTACCTTCTAGTTTGGTATGTCTCATGTGCTGTTAATCCTCTAAACTACAGCAAGATCAATTACTGGGTAATTGACATGACCCAAGTAGGGTAGGTTTGATCAGTTCCCTGAAGATGGAGGTCATACATCACTACCGAGTTATAATAGGGATTGTGAAACTCCCTTTCCTTAGGTGGCTGAGAGATGCTCTGCCTCTTGCTGCACTTGTCCTCTCCTGTCGTTGCCTGCAGAGTTTTTTTCACCTGGTATTTCTCTAAAGACTTGCTCCAGGTGGGGAAATGCTGTTCTCCATTGAAATCTTCAGGCTCTGCAGACAAAAGATGCTTAAAAAGTTGTGAGAAAGGGACATGTCTGAAAGTCAAGGTTGGTAGGAAAAGAGCTGGATTTGAATGGAAGAAACATGAAGAGGGTTCTAACCTCTAAAAAAAAAAAAAAGTTACATTCATTTCTAAATATGTTTACTCAGTGCAGCTGGGCACAAATTACACATAGTAACCATCTGTGACCAAGTAATTGTCCCTCAGCAATAAATATCCAGCAGTACTTATTTTTAAATATAGAGTATTTTTCTAAATATTTATGCTTTTAAGTTTCACTATTTTCTATTAATTAAATGGGGCATTGTAAGAATTAATATGTATCTTTCCATGCATCCAAGACATTATAGTATATGGTAGTTACTTGATATATAAAGGCGTCTGTGTCACTGATCTTATAGATAAATCCAAGGAAGAGCCCATAATATGGGAGAAAACCAAGCTCAAGAAAAGAAAACAACAAAATGGGCAAAGCTGTAATAGTTAATTCCTCACATTTCAGTTCAGTCTGCAGGCAACTGATTTTAATGCTTTTCTGCAGATGCTTCAGGAAAAAAGGTGAAGCTTTCTTAGATGTGATGACCCATGTCTTGCTCTTAATTACACCACCACTAAACTTCAGTACCTCCGTCAGTTTCAATTACATGTTGTTTACTCTAGGTCTTGAGAACAAAAGGAGCAATTTATCACAATTCACATTTTCTCCAACTTGTGCTTGCCCCTCACTACTCTCAAAAAAACATAGACAACTTGTATGAAAGAGGGTAAACATTTTTAAAAACAGAAAACCGTTCAGTTTTTTGAGAGTGTACAAATTATTTTCATAGATAACAAAGGCTTTTTCCTTAAACTGTACATATTCCCCTTTTGTAAAGTAACTTCAAGTCCAAGTGATGGAACCCAGTTCCCCACAAAACACAAGGAGCAAGTTAGGTGCCTGACAAGGAGTTTCATAAAGTGATGCTGCGCATAGAGCCTGTTCCAGTAGCTGACAGGGAGATTCAGGTAAAGGATAGAGGAATAAAGTACCTGATCAATTCCTTAAGGGAAAAGCAAAACCCAGCAGCCTATGTGCATGGTCAGCTGGACCAGAAGAAAATTGTTTTGAGGAGCACAGTTGGATTTGGAGCAAAGTCTTGAATGCGTGTTTCCTACATGCTTGTTGTTGCAGTAATGTACGCAATAGTTGCTGTCATGGGCCGCAGACTAAGGCTTTGTCCTTCCGCTGTATTCACATTTTGAATACTTGGAAGACAACTCATGTAGTGAGTCTGTGGGTAAGTCTGGTGGGAAATATGTTGTCTTTGAATCCCACCAGAGTATGTGTGAGCTAGGGCTCTGAACAACTCAACAGCATCAGGATTTTTTGCATTCATCGCGGGAAATAATTATCTCTGCAGCCCTTTAGATGCTGGAAGCTCCATGTGCCCAGGTCTTCTATTAGATCCAACTCATATTAAGCTGTTGTTCTGTAGGAAGAAGCACTCAACACTGTTTCTCTCTCAAATCAAAATTAGCTTGGAGAGTAAACGACTTAATTTTACTTCGAAATAAATTGCATGGAATTGTTACCTTAATTACCTTTATCATTATTTCCAAAATTAAGAACTAAATAAAATATTTCTCTTTAATAGAATTAAATTTCCTTGGGGATTAATCTTTTCCATTTTCAAAGAAAACCCTCTTGATATAAGTACTTTATATAAAAAGTACAGTATGTAAATGTTTTTCTCAAAGATTCTGTTTTTCTCCAGAAGAGTTGCCAGAAGGATTGTGAATCCTTAGGCATAGTGAAATCCTCTGTTCTTTTCCCTGATGGAAAATGACTCTGTGCAATTTGTTTTATCTCCATTTTTCCGGATCTTTGATGGACCAGGTGCATTGAGAATAATGCTTTTATGTTCGAGTTGTGCTTATTAGGATTATCTGATCAGATCTTAGCAATATTGGTAAGGAAAAGTTCCGAAAAATCTCGCTGGACAGTGGAAAAGATACAAATATCTATTCTTATAGCAGAATAACATCCCTGGGGAACATGTGATGAGCTGTCATCAGCCATTGAGCTCACTAGAGCCAGGAATAATAATAAGACTATTGGAAAAACCTTTTATTGGAAAGAGAAACTGCTGGAGTTACTAGATTATTGATAATGTAGGAGAGGGTTACAGCTCAGCTACAGAAACCTACATGCCCTTATGTCACAGACACAAATAAAACTCCTAGTAAGGGCAGTGCAAATGAGTTGCTGCACTGTCAGTCTGAAGTAAGAGTTGTGAAGACAGGGAGAGGCAGACCAGAGAGACAGTGCTGAGGAGCCTCCTGGAGAGCTCTGTGTCCTGGAGCATGAGAGGTCTCCGGCTGAGATACGCATTCCTACACCTAAGGAAAGTTCTGTCTCTTCTGCACACAGACCTGCCTCCAAGTCACTTAGTAAAACACTGCATATTTCAGGAGTGACCTTGGTATAGCACATCCCCTTTTTGTTTTTTTGTTTGAAACTGGTAACAGTGGAAGGCTTAGATTTGTCTTATGGAGACAGTTTACAAAGTAGGTCAGCAACTTCCTACAAAGAGCTGATAGATGTATTGTTTTACACATTTACCATGCACAGAAATAACTTGGTTTTTCTACCAAAATACAAGTAGGCTCCTGACACATTACAGGGAACTATAAAAAAGGAATATTTTATTTAAAGAAATCATGAATTGAAATCTGCAAAAGAAGATAGTGTATTAGTTCTGGTTATTAGATGTAGAAATCATTAACAGTCATGTACAGGGATGAACAGTTTTTTATGATGTATTCTTTTTTTTTACAAAATTAGCTGTTGGGATTTTTTTTCCATGTTACTAGCTTTGCCATTGTATTTTCAGGTCAAACAAAAACTGGTTGCTGTGATAGCATAAATCTTTGACCCACGATGAAGATTTTGTAACCTTCTCTATCATAACATTAAAGAATGTTCTTTATGCAACTATTACACAAATGTTTTATGGTTAAAACAAAATTAACAAATACCTGTTAAAAATATGAACTGAATTAAGATCTTAACTTGAGATGCTGTTACAAAGTCATGCAAAGTCCAAGAATGTAATTTCTTTGACTCTCATTTGTGGGGATTCAGTGCTTTGTTCAGAACAACCTATATATATTTCATGCCTTAAGACTTACCACACCTATGATTAAATATACAAAGTTGTCTAAATGCATGACTCAAATGTTTAGTATATAACACTTTTAGTTGTCCTCTGCCCATCAGAAACACAGTAGCAAAGTCAAGCATGCTATTCTGTATTCGTGCATCACTTTTATCTCCAAAACCATAAACATGTAATAATATTTCTCTGCTATTCCAATAGCCAAGGTAGCCCTCTGACACCACAAGGAAAGCCCTCTGTAGCACTACAGAGAAAGGGGAGAAAACCCACAGACATTGTTACTCTGTTTCAGCCTGACCAGGATTCACTTTTTGATACTTTATTTGGTCTGCAGGTAGGTCATACAGTCTCTGCCTTTTTCAGCTCCAGAAAAGTAGACTCATGCTATAGCTTTTCATTGCTCATATCGTTATGGAGAGATGTGTGACAGTAGTCAGCATATGGTTTGGGATTCAGCAAAAGAAGGAAGGGATAAGATAAGATTGATTTTCAAAAGGCAATCTGTCTGAGACCTCAGAGACAGACACACTGGTTTCCCCAAAGTCTGACCTCTGTGAAACGTTAAAATAAAAATGTTGTAAAGTGAAGGAGCATAAATGCTCTTCTGATCTTAGGCTGTATAGTCAAGATCCAGGCCTCCTGCGGGGGGCCTTACATCTATCACTGTCATTGCTTTATATAAAA
>VYZV01045352.1:17842-50730 GCA_013401275.1 Pandion haliaetus
CTACTTCCAATAAAAAAAAAAACCAACAAAACAACAAAGAACTGATGGCTATCCTTTTGCCTTTGAATATAGAGTTTTCAGTCTTATGTTTCTATTTTTAGCTTTTCAATGATTTATTCAAGAATAATGCAAACCGGTCTGAGAATACAGAAAGACGACAAAATCAGAACTACTTCATGGAAGTGATGACTGTAGAAGGAGTCTATGACTACTTAATGTATGTTGGTAAGAAGTGATTTCTCTTAATTATTCTTATACTTCATGCCAAATACGAAGTTCAGGTTCTTTGGTAAGAAATAAAATTCTATTATAGTACTCAAATATAATTCAGCACTTGCAAGCTTAACAATATACAATTTAGGAATATAGTCATTCTTTAAAAGACTTCATTGCTGTGCTAAAATACCATAATTTATCATTCATTATTGCTCAAGTTGGTTTGTTATATTTCTTTCTTTCTGCATTTCGGAGTAAGAGCTTATGGGAGTAGGTCTCTTCCCTTTTCTCAGATGCGCCTAGGCTGTTTAGAAACACTGCAAACTAGTTAATAAAAATAGCTAAAGGAAGTATTTGATAAGCAATCTGGAGAATACCAATTTTTTTCAGTGTTGCATTAACAAAACTAAAATAATATTTGCTTGTTTGCAATCTTTTTTTTCTTTCTTTTTAATAAGTGATTCCTTTATCATCAATATTAAGAGAACCTTATAAACACGTGTTACTGTAACTTTGCAGGTAGGGTAGTTTTTCGCATTCCTGACTGGCTGCATCATCTCTTGATGGGAGGAAGAATTCTCTTCAAAAACACATTGGAACTGTACACAGACTATTACTTGCATTATAAGTTAGAACAGCTATTTCAGGAGCACCGGTTGGTTTCTCTGATAACACTGCTGAGAGGTTAGTAAAAGTTACATCTTTAATGTGAAAATACCACTTTAGTTTGATATTTGAAATCCCTTCTGTTAAGTTTCCAAGCACTAAACTTTGCAATGCTTGACTAAAGCTAATGGAGGTTTAAAGGTCAAGTGGGCCTATAAAAGATTCCAAAAGTTTGTTGTGGAAAGATGCTGAGCCAGCTGTGTTGTCGGTCAATGATGATTACAGAAAAAAGTATTTTGAATAGTAATTTGCTAAGGTGTGCAAAGAACAAGAAAACCAGAATAAAAGTGGTTTATTATATCAGAGCGCAAATATTTCATGCAGTCTTTAAATTACTTCTCACTTGTGTGCTACATCACTGTCCTTTATTGTTAATTTTTTTGTTCCCTTTGTTGCGGTGGGCTTTTGAGAGGGCTTGAGTGTTCTTGACCTTCAAATAAGGGAAGGGGAGAGAGGTTAGAAAAAAAATAATTGAAAAGTGACCTCACAACTGTAGAGAAATATTATTTGACTGCAGTGTGATCTAAACAACACATCTGGCCAAAGCTCTGGTAAAAGAAAGCTTGTGAAAGACAAAAAAAGGAAGGGTGTAAGTCTTTCAGAGCCTAAAACCAAAACTGAGTGCCTAGTATTTCTGATGAACGGCAATTCTTGTTTTCTCATTCAGAGGTAAATACGAAATTTTTGAAAGTTCCAGGCGGTGTTTTAGCCCAAGTTATAAATACTGCTTATAGTTTTGAAAGTATAAGGGAAATTGTAAGTAAGGAGATCATAACTAACCTACGGTAGAATTGATCCAAACCTAGAAGATAATGCTTTAAAAATTTGAGAAGAATGGAAACCAATTGGCAAAAGATCATTGTCCTCCACACAGATGGGGTATTCTGGATTTGATCAGACTAGTGTAAGCAAAAGACTATTATCTGGCAAGGCTAGAATTCCCTTCCAGTCAAGATCATACAGAAAAGAAGCTCAACTTCGAAGCCGTAATCCGAAACACATTTTAAATGTTAGTGATGCGTAGCTGCCTAAAGATGTTTTTTTCAATCTGTCTTTGCTGCAGATGCTGTGTTCTGTGAGAATACTGAACCTCGCTCTCTCCAGGATAAACAGAAGCGAGCAAAGAAGACTTTTGAAGAAATGATGAGATACATTCCAGGTTCTGTATTTCATGACTCTCTGTATCAGTATGGTTAATTGTTCAACCAGATATATAACTCAACTACAGTCACATTAGCTTTCCAAAACAAATAATACTTAACGCTGCTGGATTTGAGTTGGCTAGAATACTAAGTGTAAAAACCCAGGAGTTCAGTTTTGTCACTTAAGTGTTGCTGACTAAGGTTGTAGCATAGTGATCAATAAAGACATGATGGAAATCAAGAGCTTTACAAATATACTTAATACTGTAAGTTCTTCATCTTTAGAATGCTCCTATGGTTTGTATTTTATCCAGATGAAAACTGAGTCAAAAAGGGCACACCGTAAAGCCGGAAGATACATCTGAGTTCTCCTTACACTGTGTAAACTAGGGAAGAGGAGACCGTTTGCTAGGTTATTCAGAAAGTAATTAAAAAAATTCAGCTTGTGGTTTATTAAACAATGCATCAGGACAATACATTGATATTCTAAAAAGTGTAATAATGACCTAGGTGTGCAGCCCTGAAGGAAAGGGAAGAAATAAGGAGGAATCAAAGGAGTGTTTGTTTTTCCACTTACCATTTTAGACGGATAAAATCTGAACTCTTTCTTCAGTTAAAACTTCTTTTTTTTTAATACTGGAGTTCTATAACTGCATTGTATAGCTGCTTTACAGTGCTTTTTAATGACTTGTGTATTTGTTGTTGGTATCTGGTCTAGACTTAATAGGCAAGTGCATTGGGGAAGAGGCTAAATATGAAGGCATCAGGCTTCTGTTTGATGGAATGCAGCAACCAGTGCTCAACAAACAGGTAACTTGTAACACGTGAGGAACTTGCCTTTTGGCACAGAATTTCCTGAAGTGAGTGTATGGCTATAGCAGAGGATTGAGCTCTAATTCAGAGTTAAAAATAAAGAGCAGTAGTGTTGCCTTGGAGTGTTCTTAATTTCCTTTACTTTCTTTTAGTTAACTTATGTTCTGCTGGACATTGGGATTCAAGAACTCTTTCCAGAGCTGAGTAAGGTATGTGCTAACTTCATTCAAGAGCTGCGGAATTTTTCAAGCTGCTAGTGAGTCTCATCATTGATACATTTTTGCTGCTGTTCCCATGTAATACTAAGTTTAAATTTTGGGGAAAATCTGTATTTTACTCGTGTTGAAATCATCGAAATCTGGATTGTTTACATTTTTGTTAATTAGCTCTTTGCAAATCAGTTTAGCCCCATTTGTCTAGCACACAGCAAGTCTGAGCTGTGTTTCAGTAGAGTTGGACAGAGCAATCAGTGGTCGGGATCTCTGTGCCTTTCTTTTTGATTGATTGTCTCCACTCTATTTTATGTATTTCCTGATTTAGGAAGTGAATTCTGCATGCAGAGGTCAGGTTGAGTTTCAGCATTTTTCTTGAGACTATTTGGCAGGAGGGTTTCTTACCTCTGGTTTGGTCATTGCAATGTTAGCTCCAACTATCCAGATAAAGGAGAAAGAATTCACACAAAATGCTATAGAAATGCATATCATTAGGTGCGTGATCCATCTGATATTTGTACTTATGTATATAGAACCTTCACAGAGTTTTACATAGTAATTTTACAGTTTGGTCTTCATGGTAAGCAGGAGATACCAGCTAGTTAACTAGATATAAAAACACAAACAAAAAATCCTTCACTTACAAGAGATGTTCGTTGCATGAGCCCAGTGTCTTGAGAACTGTGGAGTGCCAGAAGTTACTTGTTTTGCATGATAAACGGAAACAAATGTTAGATCTCAGAACAAGCTAGGGCACCTTCCCTTGTTTTCACTGAAATGAGGCCAGCTTAGCAACTCTAACCTACTTTGTGCATCAGCTCTGTAGCTGGCCTCCTCACATCAGTGTTCAAACAGTTAAACAAAAGACGCAACCGACCAAGGGAATAAGGAATTAGCCTGGAGACTTGTGTGCTGCAAAAAAGACCTGACTTAGCCCTGCTGTTTTACTCTGCTGAACTGTTTTTATATCTCAGCAGCTAACACACGCACGCACACACACACACACGTTGTGTGTTGAGAGGGTAGCGATCAGCGGAATGACGTCAAGTTGGAGGCCAGTCACTAGGGAGGTATCCCAGGGGTCAGTCAGTTGTAGGTCCAGTCCTGTTTAACATCTTCATTAATGATCTGGATGATGGGGCAGAGTGCAAGGCTGCAGGCGACACAAAACTTGGAGGAGTGGCCGATAACACCGGACGGTTGTGCTGCCATCCAGAGGGACCTCAACAGGCTGGAGAAATGGGCTGACAGGAACCTCATGAACTTCAACAAAGGGAAGTGCAAAGTCCTGCACCTGGGGAGGAGCAGCCCAGCTGGGAAGCAGCTTGGCAGAAAAGGACCTGGGGGTCCTGGTGGACACCAGGTTGATCATGAGCTGGCAATGTGCCCTTGCTGCAAAGGCGGCGAATGAATGGTGTCCTGGGCTGCATTAGGAGGAGTGTTGCCAGCAGGTCGAGGGAGGTGATGCTGCCCCTCTACTCAGCGCTGGTGTGGCCACACCTGGAGCACTGTGTCCAGGTCTGGGCTCCCCAGTACAAGAAAGACATGGATGTACTGGAGAGTTCAGTGAAGGGCCACGAAGATGATGAAGGGACTGGAGCATCTCTCCCATGAGGAGAGGCTGAGAGAGCGGGGACTCTTCAGCCTGGAGAAGGGAAGGTTCAGAGGGATCTCATCAATGTATACAAATATCTGAAGAGAGGGTGCGAAGAGGACGGAGCCAGGCTCTTTTCAATGGAGCCCAGTGACAGGACCAGAGGCAATGGACACAAAGTGAAACACAGGAGGTTCCCTCTGAGCATGAGGAAACACTTTTTTACTGTGTGGATGACCAAGCTCTGTCACAGGTTGCCCAGGGAGGCTGTGGAGTGTCCATCCTCGGAGGTATTCAAAGGCCATCTGGCTATGGTCCTGGGCAACCAGCTCTAAGAGGCCCTGCTTGAGCTTTGGACCAGGTGACCCGCAGAGGCACCTTCCAACCCTGACCATGCTGTGATTCCGTAACAGCGTGTACATTTAATGGGGTGAAGTATTTTTTTTCTTAGAAAACAAGTCGATTTGTTATTTAATTTAAATCAAGATTATGGTTTGTACAACTTCTTAATCCACCCTTTTGTTCCGTGTAACTGTGACACTGCCTGACTGCTCTGCAGTGTTGCAGAAAACCACCTGCTGAGGCGGGACCTCCAGTGCTACCTTTGGTCCTGGTGAACAGCAGAGTTGAGGGCTGGGCCCCCTCGTCCCGTGTGACTGAAGCTGATGGGAACAGAGCGAGGGAATTTGCTGGCCCAGATTAGGGTAGAGGAAAGGAAGAGAAATACTCCCAAGAACTGCAGCTATTTTTCTATCTCGGATCTACTGAGAGTCATACAAAATAAAGTACTGCTGCCGCGATGTTTCACAGTGGGACCTGCTCGTGAGTGTCCTAGGTCTGTGATGGACTGAGTGAGGCAGCTGAGGAGGGATCACTATGAGAAGGGAAATGCAAGGTGGAGAGGGTATGGGTGGAGGACAGTGGTTCTCATCTGGAGATCTTAAAAAAAAAAAAAAATTTAAAAAAATTCTCCCAAATCACTGCAAACTGACTGTGAAGCCACTTGGGAAGAGAATTGTTTCCTCCAAACAACTGTAACGGGGAAACTTAAAAAAGTAATGACTGGTTCTTGCTTAGTTACCAGTTTTACTGGGGGAAGGGGGAAATCGCTCCAGTGACTGTTCTCTCTGTTCAACAGACTGGTCCTTTTTGAGTTGCTTCATACCAAAATGCGTTTGTTTTGAGCGCTGCTCCTTCGGCAGGGGAAACAGCAATGGGAGAAAGGGGAAAATTTTCATTAGCGGGGATGTCAGTCTGCTTCCCACTCTTGAGATCTGATACCTTGAAGGTATATCCTGCTACACGTACCAATTGGCTGTATACTGGATCGCTTGATATATGCTGTGTTTAATGGTAGCGGGTGTAAGTGAACAAGCTCTAAGGATAAGAGCTGAAAAATGCCTATTACGACTTTTATCTTTGATAAAATGTACAAGCCCGTCCCTTGGAAGTCTGTCAGACAGGATATAAGGAAAAGGGACAGCTGGGAGAGGAGAAACATTCCTAGCAGAGGAAGGAAAGAAATCCAGTTGAAAAAATACCGTGCCAGTACCATTTCCAGAGCAGAAAATTGCTGTGTCAAGAAAATTGTATTTAGCAGTTAGGAATGGGGGAGGTGAGAACTTCCAGAGAGAGAAGAAAATACCTATTTTGAGAAAGAGTATTAAAAACCTGAGAGCAGTAGCCTTCCTTTCTTTTAACTCTGGTTTCAAGTGGATGTTAATCACTGCAGCTCAGTTCGGTCATTTATATGTAAATATGCATTTTCAAACTTAGTAATTTTTTTTCTCCCATTACTGTTTAACAGGGCCCGAAGGAAGCTAGCTCTGTGTCATGTTGGATGTGAACGCAGGGACCTTGGTGGACACCTGGTGGAAACATCTGCTGTGCACTACTGTAATGGACATGTGACATTTTAACTTTGCATTGTATATTTTCTTGTAAATAACATAAAATCTAAGTTCTAAAAAAAAATCTCTTTATGCAATAAAGACATTAAAATTTAATACCAATTACAAGTAAATAATATATCTGTACTTTTTATTTAAAATCTTTTTTAGCTATTATCAGTAAAGCTCAAATTAATTTCCCCCAAATCTCTGTGTGTGAAATTACAGGATGACACAAAGTAAGACAGCTGGGAGATCAGCCAATGTGTGCTTTGCTAAAAGAGCAATTTCTGTTGTCTTCCTTAAAGGGTATACAGAAAAATTGTTTGGAAGAAGTTGTAGAATGCTCCCATGAAGTTATTTTTAACTGTCTTAACAAATCTTACTAATTTTTTAAAAACAAAATTACATGATTCAGTCTATTGCATACAAATAATCTCAGAACTATCTTTGGCCTCCATGCTTTCCGTGAGCATGGAAAACCATGTGTGTAATTCAGTTTGTTTAATATCTGACCTTCAAATCTAAAGCACTCTTAAAATAATAATGGGTGTGAAGAGTGGATTTGACTTTTATCTTAGCCTTTATTTTTCTGCAATTTCTTATCTGGGTTTGTCAGGTTTTTTCTGACATCCTCTTTACAGGCTTAGGAAAGAGGATGTGAGTCTGTTCATAGCATTTTCTAAAAATTTATTAGTATAAAAATGTGTGGAAGATTTTTCCTGTAAATCCCAACTTGTTGGCCCAGCCTTTATAAAATAGACTTTGAAAAGGGCTTCCATGCGTGCATTTTTAACGAGTTTTAATCACAGAACAATACAGAGATGTTTTAATAGGCATTCCTCAGTTTTCCTTTGCAGACAACACCCATTTTCTCCTTTTTTACAAACAAACCAATCTAATGCCATATTAGTGTTCTTCGTCAATACAATTTGCGTTACCTGTCTGTATTACTTATGCATACCTTTTCCTTCTGTTTGTCAAAAGAAGGCAAAAGTGTTATTTCTCTCCGGGTACACCAAAGGAGTTGTTGCCACTCCTTAAATCTGGCGTGCAGGCACAGCTCGGTCCGTAAGTGCACTCTCCGTTACTGGTTTTGTGTTGATTTGGAGAAGACCATTCTGTAAATTAGTAACTTTAGGGACTGGTATTGGCAAATCATCAATGCCATGTTATAACTAGTAGTGCATCAAGGTCAGTTGTTGTTTGTCTCCCTGTTCTAACACAGCTTACCTAATGCAGCTGCGTAGTCCAGATCTTTCCACGCGCAACCCTTGCGTTTATATGGAAACTAAGGAGGTCTTGAAAATTAAGTATACCGAGTGTTTATCTTAATGCACTTACTCCTTGAAATCTGCAGGTGCAGTGAATTTAAGAGGCAAGTAGCTTTGGTCTGAAAAAGAGTATAGTGTACTTTCCAGAAAAACAAAGCAGGTTTATTCAGAACACTGATAATCAGTTTAATATAGCAGTAAACAGCATGGAAACACGATGTCAAGATTCCAGATGTGAACAATCTTAGAAAAATAATCATTGTTTGCGCTCGTTTATAAGCAGTCACTTCTTGATAAAAGTGTCAGGAATGTACACTTAGCATTCAGTCCGACTTCTGATTTTATACTCGTTAGCCTATCTCTTACAACTGTGTCTTTTTTTAAAGACAGCCTTCCCATAGAAGAGGCAGGCTTTTGAGTTGTGATCACAATTACCGTAAAGCCAGGTTATGCTGTAAAAAGCCCCATTACTGGGCTGCTGCCAAAGGATGATGCCACACTGCTGCAGGAGTCAACGCGCGTATCCGACTTTCCCTCTGAACACCAATACGAGAGTAATGGATCAGGAGTCCTGTGCTTTGGTCTTTGGAAAAAAGTGTAAAATTGAGCGTATTTCTATGAAACATAATCATAGATTGTGTTCTCACTCTAGATGCAGTCCCCAAACCGGTCATATTAAATAGTGAGTATATTTACTTCAATTTGTTAAAATTTATCAAAATCAAGTCAAGCTTTCATTGCATCCTTTATTAATGGAAAACATAAGCGAGATGCTGCACCTTCAAAAGTAAAGTGGAAAGACTTTTTTTAATTGCTTGTAAATGGACCTCATGCTTTTAATGACACTGAGTTTAATCCAGCTCTTTCAGGCATTGGTGTAGGTACGATAAATATGACTGGAAGCAAAGCAGAATTATTAGATTGAAACCTTTAACCCTGAGTGTGGATCAAAGAAAGGTATATACACCTACAATAAATCCATTTCTAGAAGCTTGTTTATAGTACTGGAATCAGATTCTTAATTAACTCACTATCTAAAGCAGCTAAAACAATTTTAAAAAATAAAAATATCCCGTTTTGGTGAGTGGTTGTTTCATGATGGAGCATTAGTGTTCACTGGAACTTTGCTTCTTGAAACCTCACACTGAATTGTGGGCACCTGCTGATCCAAACGAAGAGAAGTCATGAATTCTGCCCACCTATTATGCACGGCGTGCTTCAGTGACTCTACCAGATTAAAGCCAACTGCTTGTGCTGTTTACTGTCGACATGCAGAAACCTTAACACTCATTCATTTTAAGGTGTAGGAAAAGAGAACAGTTCTCTTTCCCTTCATCAGCATCATGTCTCCTCCTGCCTTCCTCCAAACGAAAACATAGTGAGCAAAAATCAAGTGTGCAAGAAGGTTACAGTGAACAATACAGAAATCAGGGTAAGACTCGCTTCAGTAAGACTGCTGGAAGAAAACTTTATTCGACCTTCAACGGCCGGGTAAACTCTCTTCATTCTCTGGAGGTAACGGGAAACAACCTCAGTATCAGGTTCACCTGAAAAAACAAACAAACAACGTACTGTTCTTTGCAGCAGCCTAGCTCTTAACCAAAATTCAAGAACCTGTCTAAAACTGCAGTTTTGGCTCAAGTTTTAAAGCAAACTGTTTCCTAGGGTTTGCCATGCTGAACTGGTACACACCAAGGCAGTGTAGGGGTGTGGAGAATTTTCTTGTGCACGGACAAAACATCTGTGGTAGTTTTTAGCCAGAATTTTTGGTATGAAAGCTGAATTTCTAACAGATTTCTAACTATAGCAGATCTTAAGACAGCATTGTAAAACAATTCCTTTCTACCTCTCTAGTGTGGCAGCTGTTGGCACCCTGCGTGCTGCTGCCTGCAAGAACTCGTGAGAGTCCCACTGCTTTCGGAGGGGCAGGCTAATTCCTGCAGAGCAAGTTGGCATCTTTCCCCTCGCCCTCTGTGTTGCTCGCCTGAGCTGCACGTCCTTTAGTAGTAGAGGTGACAATTCCGTCGTAGCAAATACTTCTGTGCAGTGGAAATTTAAGGTCTAAAGAAAACAGCACCTTTCCTTTTGATGCAGTGTTCAGTAACCAGTACAAGTGCAAGGCAGTACACATTAGTAGGTACTCTCTATTGTGTGTTGCTTTTTTTCCTGGTTTAGCATGATCTCAGAACTGCTCTCTAAGCAGTGCTGAATTGATAAAGCTTTCTCTTTGAAACTCTTGTGAGTTAACTGAAAGAAGAATACAGCTGCTGGCTACAACCAAAACTAGCAATCCAGAGCAGTCAGATCGGAAGCAAATTTAATCTATCCAGTAAAAGCGAAAAGTCTGAGACTTGTACTATAGAAAGATCTCTTAACTTTTGGGACTTGTTTGTCTGCCTCCCTGTCGGTGCCCATACTTACCTTTACTGTATCCCAGATTTTTGTCTTTCAGCATATGATAGCCATCTCCTCCAAATAACATATAGGACGGAAGAGTCACATTGTATATTTCATCCATCTGGAGTGGGACGTAGGCTGGGACTCGGCAGGCTGTGCAAAGCACTTCCAAGCTAACAACTCTGCTTCCTGGGGCTCTGGAGAGATCATAGACCACGTGGATGCCTACAAAAATACAGACTTGAATGCCACTTCGTGCAGTGCCTATTGAACATACAGGGCTAGAAGCAGCATCCTCCATCATCTTCAGCTGATTCTTTACATGAGCTTCTGTGACTGAGAGGTTGTATCATTCTAATTGCACCAGTTAATGCCCTATTCTCCTTACACACTGCTCAACTATGCAAGAAAATTCATGAGATTAGAGAATTGCTGAAGCACTGTTCTACCTCAGTTACTTATCTGATCGTCTGTTCTCATCACTACTCCACAGAAAATTACGACTCATGGGATTAGGATACTGCAAGATAAAAATACCTTCCCTTATTTCTGTAGTCATATGCTTTCTCATTCCTCTGGCTTGTTGGCAGACATGACTTCTTTTAAAGCCAGCCAGCCACCCTAACTTAGCAGCTATTATGGATAATAAGTACTGTCCTGAAAAAAGAAAGCCAAGCCAGGGCTGAAAGGCTGTGGTTTCTACTTGCTGTAGGAGAAGTAACGTTTCTAGCTGTGAGCCTCCCAAAGTCAAAGCCTGGGGAGACCTAGGCCCCCCAGAACAGCATTGCCAAGAATTTGCTGATCAAGAAGCCACTAAAGCTCATCCAAAGCACAGAGGCTTTTCCAACCCTGGCACTCTGCCTGCTCTGGATCTTCTATCCGGAACCCTTTCCAGAGCTACTAGTTATTTTCTTTTTCTGTGAGACGGCAGCAAGCAGAGGGGCTGCTGCTGCTTTACCTTGGTGGTACCTAAGAACGTGGTAACTTACTGGTGAAAGTGCGAGATGTGGGTTTGTGTCCTTGGCATGTGGGGGCTCTAAATCACACGGTGGGGGTAGTGCCCCCATCACCAGGTTATGTCGGGGGGAAGAGGCATGGCGGGGGGAAATCAGTCAGCCCCTGCCCTTGAAGTTTAGCTTTTCTGCTAAATAGACAATAAAATCTGCACTGCGTCACAGACAGACCAGGAATAAACGTGACTGCAGCCTAGTATGCATCTAGATAAATAGATGGGGAGCTGCAATTCAAGCAATGCGTGTTTTTAACATTAACTGTTCATCCCTAAAACATTTAGGAATTCACTGGAGCACCTCCATAGCCCACTTGGACGAACTCTAAAACTGTCAGCAATCATTAGACAATGGCACAAAATGATTTTGATAAACTGAAATTTGGAAGTAATTGGCAGAGACATCCAGTCTGGGGTTTCAGGTAGGCTGCCAGTCAAGGACTGAAAACAGTTTGTTGTAGCTATTACTGTGTTACAGTTATACTCAATTACAACTTCCTGTAGTTAATTGAGGTGTTAAACTGCCGCCTTTACAGATTACTGAACCAAATGGCAATCCTGTCTCTGCTGAAGGGAACAGCAAGGGCTGTGTTCTGCAGTGGCTCAATTAAACATACGCAAGATAAACAGTGTTAGTTAGCTGGTACACGTGAGGCACAGGGCTCAGATGTATGGCCAACTTGATTTCTATTCTTAAAGACGCTTCCAGGTGCAATACAAACAAGGCCAACAACAGGGATGGCTGGTTTGGAAAACTGAGAAGAGGAAGGAAGAAAACGTACCTCCAACCTGCAGCAGCTCTCCGCTTCCTCCTCCATATCTGTGCACACTGTGCTCAAAAGCCTCTTTCAGAGTGGAGCCTTTTACCCTTACCAAATCAAAACGACCTCCAAATGGCAAAACAGACAGCAAGTCTTCCATAGTAATGCTACCTGGGAGAATGAGACTTTATTTACTACTTTTTTTTAAAGTTTACTAGATTGTTTTAGGGTCATTTAACATATTTTTTTGTCAAGGAACACGGCAAAAACAATTTCAGAAAATGAGGGCCAGTAGAGGTGAGAATCACATATCTTGTCCCAATCAAAGAAGTTGCATCTTTATCATCCAGCGAGTATCAAGGCCAATAAATCTGTAACTGCATGTATCGCTATTCAAATAACTCTACTAGAAGAGTTTACAAACCACCCACCTAAGATGAAGAAACATAGCTATTCTTCCTAAGTCAGGCAATTTTTCCAGTTGCTTAAGATTTACTCAAATAGTCCTACAGAAAGATTTAGCTAAACTGAAAAAGGTGTTTGGTTTTAGGTTTCATTTACGTGGTATCAGGAAAATAAAACCTGTAAAACCTTAGCATTCAGAAAAACTCAGAATTTACTTATTCTACAGCAGACTACAGAAGGCTCCCAGCAACCATACTGGATGACCCTCTGTGGTAGGAGGTGAAGAATATCCACTGTGTGTCTTTCTTTGTTCCAAGGCAGTAAGGAGAGAGGCTAATTAAAAAAAACATTCTGTAGAAACAATGCTAGTAACTTCTATTAATGTCAGCCCGAGTGCAGTTGTGTTCTAATGACGGATAACCATTTCAGAAAGTTTGAAATCACTTCCAAACACTGTGCAAATCCCATCAAAACAAGCCCATACCTAACACTGTTCAGGCTTGCATGATAACTTGATTCTTCCTTCTTGATAAAGTTGTCATTCAGCTTGTAATTTTACATACCATTAGCGGTCTGTTCATCAATGGGTGACCGTATCCCACCTCCATTCAAGATGCACATTGAAACATGGTTCCATGACTTTTTATCCGGATGTCCGATATTCTCATAAAGCTACCAAAGGAGAATGTTTAAATTGATTTTTTACTCTTCACCCAGTACAATCAGACTGAAAAGAGACAGGAAGGTTTTATATCTTCTTTGACATTACCTTCAGCGCCACTGTAAAATACTTAAGTATTAAAAAAACACAAGGCAAAACGCATTAAAATAAGTATTTTGCTTTTTTAAACTTTTAACAGGAAAAAAAATTGTCTTTTTCTGTAATGAACTCTCGGACTCTCCCATAGTCTGTGTGTATATGACATGACCAGGGCAGGCCAGCTGAACAAAGGAAGGATGATTTTTTGATTCCAGTGATAAAGACAAATGATTTAAGCATATTTGGAGAAACAAGAAGTGAAGCGGACCTTAAATATAGCTGTGTGTTAAAAACATGTAGGGGAACGTCCAAATAAACCTAGCTGTTGTACGTTTCAGGGAATTAAGATTTTTCAGCTTCTCTAAGATTCTTTTTTACTATTTGGAATGGTCTTGGCAAACTAGGAAGATGTAGAAGAGTAGAGGAACAGGAAACAGGCATACGGGATCAGACCCAAAAGTCTGCTCTGCACAGCATCTTGTCGCCAACAGTGACAAGACTCTGACAAAATGCAAGGACAAGATAATACTTGCTTGTGACATTCTAAGTAGTAAAGAAAATGCACACCAGGGATTTACTCAGTTGCATAAGGATGATAATCCTACAGTGTTAATCCTCAGAAATAACTGAGTAGAACAGGAAAAGGCGGAGAAAAGAAACAAGGATAATGGAAGGTAGGGATAGGTTTCCGCACAGGAATGACTATGGTTATGACTCTCCAGTCTCACAAAGAAAGGAATACAGGAAGGACACGACACAAGTCTGTAAAATCAAGAAGGGCATGTGGAGGCTGGGTAGGAATCAGTGCGTTTTCTTATTTTAAGAATGGTAAAAAACTAAGAAAGATTCAGAGAGGGGTGACAAGGATTGTCAAAGACAGAGAAAAGCTTCTGAACCTAGAATGATGATGCAGGCTCAGACTGTCTGAATTGGTAAAGAGACAACAGAAGGAAAATATCTGAGAAGCCTATAAAATCATGAGTGGTGTGAAGAGGGTGGACAGGGACCAAGTGTTCCATTGCAAGGACTACTCCTTGGTCTCCACCAGGCATCCAGCCACCAGTGGGCAGCAGGCTGCACACAGACAAAAGACCAAGGTCTCCACAGGACACGCAGGTCAGTGGTGGAATGCCCTGCCACCGGCTGTTGTGAAGGCTGAAGGCAGTCAAGAGGAGATGGGGCAAGTTCAGGGAAGAGAAGTTCCGGTGGGAGCTAGTAAATACCAAGATGCCACTGCTGGCTTGGGAAGTCCCTGAGCCACAAGCTGGTGGGAGATGGGGACAGATTTGAGTACAGCATCTCCACAGGCTTGTCCACCACTCTTCCCTCACCATTCCTCCTCGGTCGCTCTTGGAGACAAGACGTTGGGATGGATGGTCCTGTCATCTGTTCCAGTTTGGTCACTTCTCTGCTGCACCCCTGTGGTAAGTGTTTGTGGCCTCTGACTTGTAGCTAAGTGTGTAAATGCTTTGTGGCTCCAGCTTAGTGATCAAAGTTATTCCCTGTGGCCAGATCCATGAGATAGTCTTAAGTTCATAACTCATAGTCAATGAACGGATTGCAACTCTCCAGTCCTGAGCAGAGGCAGTTTAAAACAAGAGCTCATACAGTGCTGTTGTTAGCAATTTACAGCCTTTTCACATCTGAGTTCCTTTAAAGTCCTTTGCAAAAATGCCATCTGGGTCTGTCAACCTTTTATTCAGAGATTTGGGGCTACTGTTGGAGAAGTATCACCGAACTAAATGGACCTCTGTTTTGAACCATTACAACGATTCAGTCAATCTTCTACATTTTGCAATCTCTGCATTTCCCAGGACAACTCTAACTATGAAAGCCTGTGGAGCAGGCAGGTCTGGTTTTTACCTTCATACCCCTGAATGCATGGCAGCAGACAGGAAAGCAAGTGTAGAACTGGCAAGGCAAAGAACATGAAGGGTAATCCATGTATCTACTGATGACTGCAGATGGTTGTCTAGAGACACCAATTTAACTAAAGTAGAATTTGACCTCCCAAGACAAAATGTTTATCAAGAAAATCTACAGACTTCTGAAAGATTACAGTTACTTTCTTTAAGCTTGAAAAGTGCCAAAACATTTGATCACATTTTCTTCAAATGAAAATATAAAAAAGTCTAGCAATAAGAAAAAGCAAGGTGCTGCAATTTTAGTAGAACTGTATGCAGAATTCCCAAATCTTAATCTAATTTGGAAATTATCCCATGAACTAAGATTACTTTAAGGATTACAATAAAAGCAGTCACATCGACTGGATAAATAGCTTTGGGGACATAACTAAATGAAAACTCGTGATTATTAATTGGCTCCTGTCATTGTGGCAGTGCTTCAGGACATTTACGGCAATGCTCTTTTTCTGGAAACAGTCACGTTAGTGAACATTTTTCCCTGGAGCACCCAAGGAAATGGTACCGCTGGGGGACAGTGAAACAATCAAAACCAGCTAGTTTAAAAACTGACAGTGACTTCTCATAAAGAGACCTTCTGGTGTTATGTGACTGTTAAAGCCCAGTGATACCTGTCGGGATGCAGCAGGGGCCGGTGGCTGCCTCTGGGCTGGGGGCTTTTACTTCTACTGTACCCAGCCGTGTGTATGGCCTTTCTCCCTCTCCTTTACTTCAGCTGGAACCTTCTGGGCTCTTCAAGGGGACAATTCATATCAGTAACTTGGCAGAAAACTGCCCAGACTTTTTTTTTTTCTGGGCTGGTGCGTTAAAAAGTGACAGTAGAGCCCAGTGAGTAATGACAGGGCAGAAGGCAAATGCCGTGAGCAGGGGCTGATAGCAGGGTGGGAGAGGGGGAGGGGAGCCGAGCTCTCCTCCTTGCTTGACAAATGGGCTCTCAGATCAGAGTGCCATGTCTCTTAAAACTGCAGCCTCAGAGCCAGCTGCGAACAAGCTGTTCTCTACATGAGGATATACACAAAGAGTAAACCGCTCCTTACTCTACACAGGAAGATTCATTACAGCCTTGCTTCTGCTACATCTTTCTAGGAACGTGCTAGATGTTACGGTGTTGGAAAGCAGCACAGAGCCTGTGCGCTGAATAGTTTGGAGCCTGGGAGCGTTTAATCTAATAGCTCTGGAGTAACACCTAGATGTGATTGCCACCTGTGGTGGCAACATCTTACCACAGCATCACAAAGTAAATTTCCCATGTTACATTCTTGGAAACGGCACGCTTGGGTTGTACCGTTCAGGTAAACGCTAGTTTTTCCAATCTCTTTAGAATAATTCCCCAGGTTTTTCCTCCATTTTTCCACTTCTTCTTTAACGTGCTCATCTATAAAGTAGCAGAGAAGTGTAAAATAAGCATCACACGTATCTCATATTAGTGACACTTCAGTGAATACAAAGCTTAGGAAAAAAAACCTGCTCTTCATGATTCTAAAATTTTACAGTTTCCCTAAACGCTCTTCAAGCAACACCAACATCTATGCTCACTTCAAACAAAGCCTAGAAAGTGAGCAGGCAGGACAGGACAATGAAGTGAACAAGCTATTCCTGTTAGGCAAGGCTATCTCCTCTATAACACTTAAAAATATTTTTACCCAGTCCTGTTCCAACCTCTAACTGATGGGGTTTGTAGCACCTACATTGACAGGTGAGAGAATTTTTAGCATACAAGTGAGCTCGGTCTTTATTTGACATAGTATTTTTTTTCCTATTTATAGCTTCCTCCTCCCTTTAACGTAGTGCTAAAAGGAATACTAGCTTAAATATCAACATCAAGAAATAAACCCTTTATAGAAATTAATTCTCTGTGTACATCTCTGCCAGGTGCAAATCTAATTCTTTCAGAAAAAAAAAAACCCAGATACAAAGATACTTGTATATACAGACAGAAAATGTCACAACTTTTATGTCAGCTATTCGTTTTAAGCAATTTGCCATGTAACTGTCCTCAACATCAACATTTATAAAAAGAGAGCACCTATGTATCTTAATTTTTACTGACATCAGAGAGAGAATGTAAAGTCTCTTTATATCATCTCATTACATAAATAGATCACTGAGAATAACATAGTAAATAACAGTATCTATGAACAAGTCCTTTTTAAAGCATTTATTTTACAAAGACTCTGGTAGAACCTATAAAGTCTGATAAAAACTCAGAGCTTCAGGCAGCAATCACTGGACAAGAAACAAAGACTAGAGAACCAGCCGCAGGTAATTACAGAGCTGACAAAAAACAGGTAACAGCTCAGATCTACAAACAGAAAGCAACAAAGACTCTCCTCCTCCCAGCTCTTTAAATGTCTCAGAGCTGAAACACTGAACACACTCAGCATCGAAAACAGGAAGCCGTGGGGTTTATATATTATATTTGCACATTGCCAGAGTATTCAAATTTTTTTCTGGAACATTTCCACTTTCCAATATTGCCCTAAACTCTGTTCTAAAGAACCCACCCTCTGGCAAAACAGTGTAAATTAGTCCTCACAATATTTTAAATCATAATTACAAGTCTAGCTAAATGGGCTGTGCTTAATGGTAAGGTAGTGTATCACCAGAATTCCTACAAATGGACTTTCAGTGATTTTAAGTGGACAAAAACATATACCGAATTTGTGCATATTCAAAGGCCACTGTTCAGAAAGAGAAACAGAGGTGTTGGAGAATGGCTCAGAGAGCAAGGACATGAATCCACAGAACAGTTGTACGAGCAGAGCCTGTTCTGAGCTTAGCATAAGTAGCAAGACTAGGTCGCAGTGTCCTTGCTGTTTTACTGTTGTCAGCCTGACTTGCAGTTTCAGCTCGGACTCGCGGCCTAGTCTTGCTACTTATGCTAAGTTCAGAACAGGCTCTGCTGGTACAACTGTTCTGTGGATTCATGTCCTTGCTCTCTGAGCCATTCTCCAACACAGAGGCAAATAGGTACAACTGTAACACAGCCTAAACCCTACACAGAAGAGAGCTGCAAGCTCAGGAAGAAAGCTCAAATCTTCTTCAACACTGTACTGTGTATTTAACATAATAACACTTGAATTGTAGTAGAGTGCTGCAGGCAAATTCAAATGTCTAGTCCACATACCTTCAGGAATGCTGCTGTCCAGCAGAATGGGGTTTCCAACTGCTTCAACTACATTTCCTTTCTTGTCAAATATAACATTTAGGTAACCAAGATATTTTCCATAAGCATAAGCTTGTACAACTGGCACCTTCCTCCCATCATCTGAGTCAACCATGAATGGATACGGGCCAGCTGGCTGTTCAGTAGAGGGTGGGTTGCCTGCATGAAACAAGTACATAGAGCAGGTCTTCAGCTCATAAGACCTTCAAGGAATTATTAGAATGACATTTCAAATGTTTCTCAGCCTTAAAAAAACCCAAATAGGATATTAAGCAGAAACAACAATGAATGTATTGGACAACAAGCACACAGTTGATTGTTCAGTTATGTTATTTCATAGAGACAATGTTGTTTTCAGAACATGAGCTATAATAACCACCACAGTGTTTTTTAAGTTGTGACAGCACACTCCTCCATGACATCATGTCACAATAACAACAAAAGAACTTTTCATTCCAATTATTTCAATCTAAACCTCGCAGTAATTAATGCACACACACACCAGCCTCTGGCTGAAAATTTATTGTTAAGCCTTCACACTACATTATTCTGCATCAGATACATAGAAAATGAGAATGTTAGTAAAACATACATAGGACTTCTTGATATGAAAAAGTCTAATGTATTTTTATTGATAATATGCAGTGGGAATACCTACAAGCAGTTCTGTGAATTTGTGGATACACTCAACTGATTTTTTTTTTTTACTATACCAAACTTAGCCTCCAAAATTTCGGACAGGCTGCAAACCCTCTGCAGAAGCAAACTTCATTAGCTATGCGGTCATGGATTTAAAACTCTTATCAACCTGCAAAATTTGAAGGGTGATTAGATAGAGGACTTGGAAACAGACAAATCAAAGCAAGGCATTTACAGAGAAAAGAGATCTCAGCTCAATTGGTATAGGCTACCACAGGATTTAGAAACCACAGGGGAGGAAATTGGCAAAGAAAACTACACAGCACAGCTCTCGTCTCAAGGGTGCCAGCCTTCTCCCTGTCTCTTTGGTAATATTATCGGAGTAGTATCACTCCCCCCTGTTATTCCCGTCAGTATTTCTACCCCACTGTCAGCCAACACCAAGGTTGGGCAGCTCTGAGAGGCATCACACGCTGCGTGGCAGGCCCCGCTGCACAGCCCTGCCAAAGCCAGCGGCATTTCCCACCCACGTCTCGGTGAGAGCTGGGGTGCCAGTGGGGCGGGAGCATGGGGGAGCAGGCGCAGAGGACATGGATCTGGAGGAAAGCAGGCTTTTCACTTCCACTGCTCACAGAACAACTGCTTTCCTTCCATTTAAAGTTGTTTACCTAATATGAAATCCTGGGATAAGCACCATGACAAATGTTCCTTGTAGAATTCCAGTATTATTCGTATTTATCTCTGATCCCTCCTATTCTCCAGGGAGAATGGCTGTAACAAACTACAAGCTGAAACAAATTTACCAGAGAACTAGTTTTTCTACTTTCAGACTGGCTGACAGAGTTGGTTTCTTGGTGGTGCCTCTTCACTATTCGGTATTTATTGTGGGAAGAATTTAAGAAATACTGTAGCTAATGAGAACACTGCAGGATTTATGCACGCAAAAGTGGCTTTGGGTTTTCTGGAACTGAAAAAGGAATTGGTTTTGATCTCTTGCCCTTGTGTAGTCCTCCAATAAACAGAGCATTAGCAAGGGAAAGTCATGCTTTCCGGTTATCATTTTAGTTTACATCAGTTGCACATGGTTAAGTGCTTGTCCAGAGCCTTATTCATTTCTTGCTTTCAAAGAAATATTTTCTGATACTGATACTTCTTGCAGGATTATCACTACAACATTATTCCACTGTAAGATAGATGTGTTCCTTCTGAAATGAAAAGACTTCTCAGTGCATCTCATCCCCAAAGAAAACAGCACCAGAACTCACGCATGCATCTCAGTCAAATTGTGAGATGCTGTTTCATTACAAATGCACAAATTCATACTGGGTAACTGAAGAACCTGTAACACTTTCCTATTTTCTCACCTTGTTTTAGCCAACACACTACGTTCTCAAACACCCTTTCTGATGAAAACCAGAAATTAAAATGTTCTAGCCTAAAATTACCATTAGTGTTTGAATCACTTCTACAAACACACAGCACACCTGAACAAGTCAAGACAACATTTGCCACGTAATCTGTGGAGAAACTGGAGATTTGCAAATGTGTTAGAGACAGATAGGCTGGACTAGTCCAAGATTAGGCCCTTATATTAAGGTATCTATCTCTATGGAGGTGTCTGCATGGGCAGTATGTCTCCCAACTCCAATGACAGCCAGAGATTCAGCTGACCAGCCGGTATGTCTCCACTTAGGCTGAGCTGAAACATTCTCCCAAATTCTGCTGCCATTTATTGATTACATCTCTTGATTTAAATGAGAGCTTATAAGCTCACATAGACACACAGACATTTAAAATCAGATGCTTTACTCTGCAGTCAAATCACTTCCACAGATGTGGCTATTTCATTGCGAATGTTGGCTGACAGCTCTAACTCAAGTGCACTTATGGTGCTCCTGGACAGACTAGCAAGTGCTTCTCAGCACTTAGAATAAAAATTATAGACTCCGACCACATTCTGTCAAAAAACATATTTTGACTAAATAAGTGGATACATATTTTTTGGCGTATCTCCCCCAGATATTTCTTTTTTTATTTTTCTTACCTCTGCAGCATTAATAAAAAAGTAAGACAGACTTGTTTTATCAAAACAGTACAGCCTTTGGAAAAGGGATCAGAACCCACTCCCAGCTGAGGTCTTTAACCTGAAGGCTGCAAAGTCCCATCCTGTATGCTCTTTCTGGCTTTGTGAATCTTGAACAGCTTCAAATGGGGAGAGATGGAACAGGTTGACCTAGTCTAGTCTGACAGTGGAGTACTCTCTGGGATGACAAGAGATGTGCACGTGAACTCCTACAGATCTAGACAGGATATGAACTCAGATATCCCAATTCCTGGAGCACTTCAGATCACAATTTCAAAGTGTGAACAGTGGCACCTCTTTGCAGCACACCCAATAAGGCATTTTGACTACTATGGCTACCACTTCGAGGCATAAACTCTCTACAGGCATTGACTAACAAGCCTGTGCAAAAGAATCTGGATTCTACTGGGTAAACCCACGACGAATGCACACTTTGAATACTGTGTGCATCCTTGGTTTTCCCATCTCAAAAACAATTCAGTAGAACTGCTGAAAAATGCCACCAGTGGGCAGCAGGCTGCACACAGACAAAAGACCAAGGTCTCCACAGGACACGCAGGTCAGCGGTGGAATGCCCTGCCACCGGCTGCTGTGAAGGCTGAAGGCAGTCAAGAGGAGATGGGGCAAGTTCAGGGAAGAGAAGTTCCAGTGGGAGCTAGTAAATACCAAGATGCCACTGCTGGCTTGGGAAGTCCCTGAGCCACAAGCTGGTGGGAGATGGGGACAGATTTGAGTACAGCATCTCCACAGGCTTGTCCACTCTTCCCTCACCATTCCTCCTCGGTCGCTCTTGGAGACAAGACGTTGGGATGGATGGTCCTGTCATCTGTTCCAGTTTGGTCACTTCTCTGCTGCACCCCTGTGGTAAGTGTTTGTGGCCTCTGATATGTAGCTAAGTGTGTAAATGCTTTGTGGCTCCAGCTTAGTGATCAAAATTATTCCCTGAGGCCAAATTCAAGAGATATTCCAAACTGTTTAATGTATAACTGTAGCATGCAAACATTTCTCTTTAACAAGTGGGATAGTAAAAGGTGAGAGCCTGGATGGGACAAAAAAGGCATGAGAAAGTGAGAGGACATGAGCAGGGAGAGGAGAGGATGGAATGGACAGTGGTTAAGTTCTTAGGGTACATGGGGCTACCCCTGTGACTAAGGCACAGGGGAAATTTCACTGAACATTACAGAAAGTTCCTGTTATAGTCTCAACCAGTTAATGAAGTTTCTGCTAAATGTAATGTGCCATCTTTGATGGTTTAAAAAAACCCAGCCTTTCTTTTACTTATGTCCTGGCACAGGGAAGGCAGCAGCACCAGAGAAGCTGCTGATGGCAGGTTTTGCCTAAAGTGGCATTGCTGTGGAAGAAGTCAGATCAACACTGTCTATCTCTGGAATGATGTCTACCTCTAGGGAAAAGAAGGGTAAAGTCAGGGATTAAAAGAGGGACTGAAAAAGAGGAAACTTGGGAGAAGTTTTTTAATGGCAGAGCTAATGGAGACCTATGAATACAGAATTAGATTCTATGGAAAATCAACATCTGTATCACTTCCAAAGTCTTGTATCATTTATTTTTTTGGTTAAGTCACACACAAGTTTAAATGTAAACATCTTACTCCTTTATATGTGTGAGCTTGAAATAGGTAAAATACGTCTGGCAGTAATTTACCAGTATTACTACCTTTGTTCCTCTGTCCTGCTTTGTACAAATCACCTTGAACATCCACAGCGTTAAGGAACCTTTCAGTGAGTTAGGGTACTTCTTGCTAACAGACTGTTTTAATTTGATTTCTTCCATGGTAGTTATGGATAGGCACCAGCTATTAATCTGGCCCAGACAGAAGTAAACTGTATTTGTGAAAGTTCTCTGAGTTTAAAGAGAAACAGTTTCAGCTTTGATTTAGAAGCAACATTTTAGTAAGAAGTAAAATACCTGTATAGAGAAATGTGTTTGTATGTCCTCCAATTACGACATCCACTCCTTTCACTTTCTGGGCAATATTTTTGTCCACAGTAAAACCAGAATGTCCTAGTGCAATTATTTTGTTCACTCCCATAGCAGTAAGTTCATTGACTTGTACTTGCAGTGCTTCGATTTCATCTTCAAAGATTATATCATCCCCTTAAAAAAACAAAACAAACATGAATGTATTTACAAAGTACCTTAACTACTAGTTTAAAAAAAAGTAGTTGATATCAGATACTATTTTTTATAACTAATGGAACTTTGAATGTCAGTGGCTTTCATATGCCCTTAGTTGGTTCAAACGCCTGATCTGATCTGATCAGATGTCGTCCAGTCTCTCAGGAGCACCTGTGTGCTTAGACTAATACAACACTCCTGCACTGAGCTTTATGTACTTGCCTATACTAAGTAAGTTTGTAACTCCATAAAAAAATTCCAGTGACAACAATTGTGGGATCAAAAATTTAATCGCTTTTATTATTTAAGTAGAGAAAGGAAACTAAATATGTCGGTGTTTGAGTATAAGCACTTGTATTGTACTATAAAGCTTTTTTTCTTCCCAAATTTTACTTCTTTAAGATCTTCTCCCGAGTTAAATCTCTCTCTTTTTACTCCACACTCATCTCATTCTTTCTGCCCGCCCCCCGAGGCTTTAAATAGCAGCTTCTTCAAAGTCCTGCAGTAAACTCTGAATTGCCTTTTTACACAAATTATCTCACCTAATGTGAACCACTCTCAGTAATACCAGTACAGCACAGCACACAATTGAGCTACCATCCTGAAATGAGAACATAAAGAACAGCAAGTCTAGAACAGAGAAACCTTTTCTGGACCACCATGTTGGACAACTCACAATCTTTCTGCAAGGTTTCCGTGCCTGCTGAAGTTATTCTAACATGACAGTTACAAAAGCACTAGACAAACATGCTCTTTTATCCTAGGCACAGTGTTTTGGTTTGTGCAAAAGGACTCCCTATGTAAGAGGCTAATTTCTTTGACAAAGTTTTAAGAATAGAGTTTAAGAACAGAGTCAGCAAACTGTAATCCTAAACTTTCCGGTGAAGACAACCAAGTAACATTTCTACCAATTCCCCCTCTACCTAATTCCTCTCCTTCCTGCAGTTTTTTGATCAAACCAGTTTGCAATATGCCTTTAAAGTCAAAAGATTTACATTATTTCATAATAAAGGGAGGAGTGAAACTAATTCACAATCCAGTGCAACAAGTCTCAGGAAATGAAGAGGAAGCTGCTACAATGGAAGAGATAAAAGCGGGTTACATAAACTGGTTCACCACCACACCCATTGAATAGTTCTGTTACTGCCAGAGGGAATCTCTGTACTGCACATTGCAGAGTGAATTGTGCAGTGCATCCCCACATTTTCTTCCTGTGGACCTCTTCTTAGAATCAAAGAGTCATAAGTTAATTGAGGTTGGAAGAGACCTCCAGGGGCCATCTAGTCCAAAACCCACTCAAAGCAGGAACTCAAAGCCAGATGAGGATGCTCAGGGTCTTGTCCGAGCAAGCTGAAGTTCCACAACCTCTCTGGGCAACCTGTTTCATGCCTTAACCGCCTTTACCATGACAAATTTTTTCCTTACGTCCTACCATAATTTCCTGTGGTACTACTTGATCCCATTGTTTCTTGTCCTTTCTCTGTGCCCCTCTGGGAAGAGTCTGTCTCTGTCTTCTCTATAAACCCCCTTAAGACAGTGGAAGACTGCACTTAGTTGCCCCCCAGCCTTCCTTCTCCAGGCTGAAGGAAGCCACCGGCTTCAGCCCCTCTTTGTACATCCTTATGCTTGACAGAAGCTGGGCCTGATGTAGAGCTACTGGCAAAAGGGGAAGTCCAAGAAATGCTCGTTGAGTGTAGGCCCTTCACGTGCTCATCTTGCCACCCATGGACCACCTACAATGGCCATGCATACCACGGTGTGGGGACCAGTTCTGTAAAGAGAGCCAAGCTCTCTAAACGAAGAGCAAGGGCGAGCCACTGACTACCTGTGCTAGCAGGCTAACTTCACCCACGGCATGCAGCCAGGTGGCCCATGGTAACAAAGCTCTTCCCATCAACACCAGCTCTATTACCCCTCTACGCCACTGCAATGCACCATACACTGAAGACATAGTATTATTAATCTTCAACCCACATTAAAACAAACCTCACCCACCCAGCGACTGCCTGCTGCCCACCTCACCCTCAGAAAGGGATTCCTGCCTGGGGGCTGCAGGGGCTTCTTGCACCCCCTCTCCGTGACCCAGCTGTGGCACCTCACACAGCTTCATACCCTAGTCATCTCAGCACTCAATCTAATTAAGCTGAAACGGGCCAAAAGGTTCAAAAGTTATACAGCAGGGGACTGTAAGAGCAGTTACACAGCGCTCATTTCTCTAAGAAACCAGGCAAAAAATTTAGCACTCAACTGCACATTTTTCAAAACAATCTGAGCTGAAATAAAGTGGTTATTTAAGAGTTAGTTATTGCTCATGTCAGTATTTCAGTTCTCCTTCAAGGCCAATAATTGATGTGACATCCCGTTCTCTTTTTAGATGGGGTAGAGTTTCAGGTAAAACATCCAAACTGTGCTATAAATGAACAAGGAGAAAGAACTGGCAGCATGTTAAAAATATTACGCAAGCTAGCCAGAATAAAGTGGAATAAATGGAATTTAAAATTCCATTTTAGAAAACTCTGCCAAATTGATAGTTTTAGTAAATATTTTGCTTCCTGTAGGGTTACAGAGTAAGCAGCTTTGGGTTTCCACGTTATATGAAAAGACAGTGGACAAAATGAGACTTATTATTTCACAACACTGAATGTATACATAGCATCTCTCAGGACAGATAAAGACATTAACTATTTTGTGGGTTTACAACATCACTGCAGAACTAAAGCAAGTGAGCTGGTACCATCAAATACTAGAAAGATGGCCTTGGGATTATCAGTGCGAAGCAAATACACAGACAACTCAGTCTATGTGCCAAGTTATGAACAACTCTTGCAGGACATGGAAAAACGGGTTGGGCATTCAGCTGAGATAGCTGTATACAGCAAAACGGAGAACTTTAGAAGAGCTGCCAATTGGCTGTAATTTATAAATTATGCTAAGAATTCCCCATCCCTATGGTTTCCAAACAGTAACATTAACAGTACCTTCAGTAGAGATTAATTGTTCCTTCACAATGGAAACACTGAGATTTAAGGGCTTTATACTCTGCTCGGGCATGTTGATAGCTTTTTTAAGCAGACTGTGAAAAGTACAAGTTGTAATTTCGTAATTGTGTGGAAGTTATTGAGATTTAACAATAGAAGAAATCAAACTCACAAAAGATTTCCACGGAAAGTGGTCCTGTAGGCATTCACATGTTTCAGCATTTTCAAGCTTCCTATTTGCCTTGAGAATGCCCTAAGAGTGTACAGCATGCCAAAGCAATTGCTGCAGAGTCTGAGAAAACTGAATCACCTGAAGAAGTGTGTAGAGATGAGCAAGGTGCGGGATTTAAAATTCACAATGTATCTTATTCGTTGCATTAAGGAATTAGGTTGATAATTATTTTGCCACCAACCCACTGTGCATGATTTTATCAGTCTGAAGGATTGCTAGGTCACAGGTGATACATAGTCACTGAGTTGTATTAACATATCCTGAATCCACATTTTCAAAGCTTCCAAATGTTCCTCCACACACTGAGAAGGCAAAGCAGAAAATTTTAAAAACTCTGATCACTATAAATGTTGCTGTTAGAATCTGCCCTGCTTGTCGCTCAATTACGCTGTGGGATATACTTGGTTTAGGGCTGCTTCAGCTCCACCTATGGACCTAACAAGCCTTCCCTTTTAACACTGTTTTTTCTAGTCGTGATCCCTGTTATAATGTCTCAGCACACTAAGGCATTCAATATGATGTCTAGATGTTACAAGAAATGTATTTAAATGCTTCAGAGAATCATTCCAACACTACCTGGCTTTTCCATTAGTATATTATTTGCAAGAAAGTTAATCTGATGACCTCACTGCACCAACACAGCTGTTTGGAAGAAGAGCTGAGATCTATTTACTAATCTTTAATGAAGAACAATATTGGCTGCCTGTCCATTTTTCAAACTTAGCATGATGTCAGATACCTACCCTCATGCCCTGAAGCACAGGTGAAATTCTATTGCCTACACAAAATACAGATCAATTTACTTTTTCATTGGGGGAGAAAAAGACATACCACTGGAAAACAGAAGTGAGATACAGAAGTCTATTGTGACCTCAGACGTCCACTTCCTGATAGCTTAAACATACAGCGTAGGAATTAAAAAGCATAGAAAGAACAGCTTTATATTCTAATACTTCCTCAAAGTATTGAATATTCCTTTTCTCAAGAAAGCTATGCATTACTTTATTACTAAGCAATAGAAAGAGAAGTAGTAATAAAGAAGTCCTTTTTCAATGTGGAAAATGTTTTAAACCAGTGTTTAGGGCATCCCTACTGCAAAAACCAGGGAAGAACGTCTGATTTTGTCAGAGAAGGGCTGAGCTTTGAGCAGGCAGTGACTCAGATCTCCTCAGCTGATTTAAATGTGTTTCTCATTCCAGCAGACTATTTTATTTTACTAAAGAAAAACAAAACTCAACAAACCAAAACCCCGTAAATGTTGGAAAAAATAGTCAGAAATTGAGAAGTCTTTTTCCTCATCAATTCTAATTTTACTCATGAATGAAGCAATTGTGGTAAAAGCTGAATGGGTGTTCCTTCTGTAGTCTAATTTCTGGAAATATGTGAGAGGCTAAAAGCATCTTGGGCAACTTCTGCTTCAAAAACAGATATGAAGCTCTCCTTGCTTTTACTAGGGCTTGAGCAGGGAGGCACCCAAGAGCAAAATTTCAACACACAGAGAAATTTCACTCTGGAGACAAGCTGTATTCATGTTTTAACATTTGTTTATATGGATAAATAACAATAAAATATAAAAGAATATAAATTTAAAAACCCAAACAACAATAAAAACCCCAAAGCCCCCCCATCAGCTCTCCTGCAATCTAACTGACCTTCTTTTATTCTTAGATAATTCAGTGATGCTAAATAATTCAGGTCTGTATGAAAATGGCTTTTAACGTTAACAAGCCTTCTCCAGTTTAAAAATCAGGCAGTTACAAAGTTGAATAATACAAATAAATACTGATAAAACAGCAAACTTCCCATTTTCCAGCTGAAAACATTAATCTTTGGATTCAAACAAATGGGCAACTAATAAAATAGTAACAAAGGATATAAACTTACATACTAATGAAAACATACCTGGCTGTGAAAGAAAAGAAGTTTCCTTTGTAGTGTAGCCAACAATTCCTACTAATTCTGAGTCAAAATGTACTATTTTAAAAGGATTAACATATTTCATCATTTCGTTTGCTAATGGAGTTTTCCCCTTAATGTTTGCACTCAGGATTGTAAAATTAGCATTTTTAAGAAGAGGATCCAACAATCCGCTCACACCTTCATCAAACTCATGGTTCCCCAAAGCCTGTGAAAAGCAAGAAGAAAATTTAAGACCCTACCTCCAATATTCAGTCTAAATACTATCATAAATGATATACAAGGTATGTTTGAGAAAACAAAGTCTATGTTCTAGGGAAGAAAACCCTATCTTGTCTAGACCAGCACATTCCTGTTTCTCATGAACACAGAAACGTTGTTTCTTTTAGGTTTAAGTTTTTGCTTTTCAGACTCTCTTATGTCAATACAGATGTGAAAGTCAAAATCTAAAACCTATCTAAATAAGTGTAATCACATACCAGATTAAAACCCACTGTTTTTTCATCCTGTAACTGCAAGAAAGAGGATTAAAAATAACCACAAAGGAAAACATGTATTTTGTGTACGGAAAATACATTGTTTAAAAAAATACTGAAGAATCAATATTTGTTATCTTTAAACAAAACATGCATTTAAAGAGTTTGTGCTTGGACTACAGTTTTTTAAACACACTTAATTCACATTTGTAAGAATTCTTGTGTGCTTTAACATGTAACAAGAAAATACAATTTTCTAGCCATCATCAATATCATTACCTAGTGGAAGCCCTAAAGTTTATCAGCTAGGAAGAATCTCCATAGACAGTCCATAGTAGGTATGTGTGCACACATGCAGGTGTGTGCATAACACTGTGAAGTGCTAAGACTATCACGCAAAACGAGCAGTCCAGTTTATTTATTAGCAAGGTAATACCAACAAGATGAGAATGTTTAGTTGGTCTAAGTTGGTTAAGCAGACAAAAATGGACTTACCTTATGGGACCATGGAAGTTTCTCCTACCCGCCCCTTTAACATGCTCAGCCTAAGTTGCCACATGCCTGTACCTGCAAGTTTGGCAATAGCCAGCAAAACCTCCATAGACAGCAACTTGGCAGAAGCTCAATATATGCAAGAACCTTGTAGCATATTTAGGTGTTAATGAAGGAAAAGATATATCTACAGAAACATGCTAATAGTGTAACTTGGTACATGGTAACTTAGTACAAGTTTTCAGGTGGCAACTGGAGCAAAGCATGAAAGGGGTGCTAAAGCCAATGGGCCAACTCTTCCAGACAGAAGTGTGATCATAATTTCATTCTGAAGATTAAGTGAGGAAAGTCGCATTCATCATCTAGAAAGACTTATATACCTCTCTGGTCTACTTAGATAACCAACCCCTATGTGTTTTTTTCCAACTTTTATTCCCCAAACAGTTTATATTAAGCCTGGTCACGTTCCAACCCAAGCAAGACCCTGAAACCACTACGGGCACGGAAGCTCAGTATTTCAATCAACTGATTAGCAGTGTCTTTCTTTCGGAGGAGACAAAGACTCCTGACTCCTCTGATGCCCACAGAGAGGTCGTCAATGGACCTGTGGAAAAATCAGGGTATCAGCAGTAACTTGCATTGGCAACCAACTGCTCCTGCTGATGCTAGTGAGAACACTACTCCCACCGCAGGGAAGGATCCAAATTGTTTGCATGCTGCTGCAGCAGTTTTTCAAAAGAACCGAGAACTATCTTTAAGAAAATCCTGACTTGGGAAGACACAATGCACTCCAATTATATTCCATTTCTAACTGTATTCTAACTGCATTCTAATTTGCTGTAAAAAATAATTACAAAAATAATAACACTCTAAGGAAACTCATTCTGATGCTGCCTGATGTTCTAAAAAGACATCCATGGACTGGTACAGCATCTCAGAATGGTATCAAGCTATTTCCTTTTGGCTGATGCATATGCCTTCTGTTCCTCCTAAACAGGCAATTAAACATCCAAAAAAGGTTGCAAATGAAATAGGAATTTGAATTGGATGTAACTGTTGGGAAAAAAATCCCCCAACTTATGAAACATTGTTTCTCTTGGCTTTGTATCTTGCCTTTGGATTATTTCATGTCCATTAGGTTACAAGCTTTGATCAAAACTTTTCCCGTGGTGTGGGTAGTTATATCGTCTCTTGTTCATGAGAAATCACTGGTGGCTAATAATAGTTTTATTTTTGACGCAGCTCCTCCTTTCAGGAGGAGGATGTGGAGCATTTTGGGTTCCTGTACTCTACCTAATTACCCTCATGTCCAGAGCTTCTTTCTAGGACTCTGTACCTGTGCAATATCCCTTCATCAAATATGAATCCATTGGCCAACATAAGTGTAAGTCACAAGGGGGAAAACCCAGAAATATTCAGGCACACAGCATGTGATCACATAATCCTCCTTTTCACAAGAAACTAGGCTAAAAATATTTCAAAATCCGGATACAAATTATCAGAAGGATGCAACTTAACAATAAAATTAGACGACTTCTATCACCCTTCCCATTACTGCCTTTGTGGTACTTAATTTGGATTTTGGTGTTAATTACACCAAAAAGCAAGGCTAGTGCCAAGAAAATTTGGAAGGTGATGCCTAGCTAAACAGGGGAAAATAGGCTTCAGGTGATAACGGGCATAAATGAGAAAAGAGGAAACCTGAAAAAGGAAATTTGTCCCATTCATGGAACAAACCTCTAACTCTGCCTTGCTGCCCTAAATCCTCCTATGGCTCCTGTCCCCACCCTGTAACAACTTCTATGACTCATGTTCCCTCCTTCAGCTTCTTTGTAATCCTACTCATGCATCTCACTTTTAACCATTTCAGTAATCCCCACCTCTTCTGTTAGGGATGTGACTTCACAAATTTTGCTNATGGTCCACAGACAGAAGAACTGAAAAGGATGCTGCAGTGCTGCCCAACATTAGGCATCTGTCCTCAGACTCTTGGGTAGCAGAGAAAAGTGCTGAAGACTCTGTAGCTTCCCAGTCTATCCTATCCCCTTCTATCCACTGACAATATTCAAATTATAATATGCAGCACCTCCACAGAGAGCCAGTGGTTGGTTGACTGCTTCACCTAAGGCATTAGCATCCAATACAAGCCTCTGTCTATCCAGTATGGTGTGGAATCATTTTTTAATCTTATTCTGATGAAAAAGCTGATGGGATCTCCTAAACAGTCACCAGTTGCTTCCTACATAACATGTTTCTAAAACTGAGCACTAGTTCAACATTGCTGATTTTGCCTGAAAGAGTTCCGTCTTGTGATATGATCAGGAACTGTACAAGCTCCCAGCCTGACCATGACCCAGTCAAACCAGCAAACGCAAGGCTGAGAAATGACAGCCAGCAGTAAGCTTTGGGAAGAAAGGTAGGAAAAACCACCTCGAGCTATTTCTGCACTGCGGAACCCCAAAGTGCTCCCCAGATCTCAGTGAGGATGAGTCCTGAAGGCACACACTCCTCCCCATCACCATCGGGAGGAAAAACCCTGTTAATGTTAGTTTTACAATTAGGAAACCATTCATTGGACCATGTGAACAGGGAGGAATATCCTTCACAGACCTGTCTATCTGCTATGGAGCATGTTTAGCCTAGGAGGGTGCACTAGGGCATCCCTTTCCCTTCCGTAGCAGTTCTAAGGCAGAGAGAAAGAAATGGATGAAGCCATTTTTACCTGGGAAAGGAAAGTACAGTCCTTTCCAGAGAAGGCTAAAAAGATGAAGACAGAGGGTGTGACATGCACAGAAGATTTCCCCCCTCAAGCTGTCAATTGGGATTAAATAAATACGTGGTCACTCTCAAACTGCACTCACTCTCAAATATAAGTTTAATCGCTCTCCTCCTTTCTGGGGTTGTACGCAAGCAAAATAAGCCATGATAATTCTTTGTATATTAACAGGCTATTGCCCCGAGACAAAAGATTTAAGGATATGGAGTGACATCCCCCAATATCAGTCTCAAATTCTTCTATTTTCCTCTCAGCACTCAGACTACCAAAAGAGACAGAATATAGGTGCGGGACTGGCACAGTCCGTCGCTGGGCCACTCGCACACAGCCCCTTCCACCCCGTCATGACCACAGCTCCGGTGGGACTGGACACGGCCAGGGTGGGACTGATGAAAACTAAAAATCCTCACCCTTCAAAACAGCACTGCCAACATGTGCCACCCGTCCCTTCCCTCAGGACTGAAGCCAGCAGCGCAGGCTGTGAGCCTCAGCCAAGGCTAGTCCTTCCGTCGCAGGCCAGGCTCCTCACCCAGCTTTTGCTGGGCTCGCTTCCATGCCTCTGCCTACCCCTCTCCAGCAGAGCCCGCCCAGCCCCCTGCCTGCCTCAAGCCCCTGCCTCTCACAAGGGGAGCTCTTCCACTGCATCACTGTCTTTTCCTCTGTAGCCCTGGCATCAGCTCCCGGTTCCTGGCTGCCCGTGGGGCTGCCAGCTCACGACTTTCTTCGGCCGGGTGCCTGTCACCTACCACATTGCTTTTCTTCTTGCTTACCTCCCTGCTGCCTTCGACCACGAGTTTAGCGTAACCTACAGCCTTCTCTGATGCAACGCCACGCACTCCAAAGGCGGCAATGCAAAAAAAAGGCAGCAGGGGAGGAAATGGAGGAATAGACTCAGCACCCAAGGTGGGAGTGTGGCGGGGGTGGGGGAGCCCC
>VYZV01045352.1:51191-80393 GCA_013401275.1 Pandion haliaetus
CCGCAGCGAAGGCCCTCGGGCGCGGAAGCCGCAGGTGCTCGGCGGCTGCCGGGCGTGGGCGAGGGCTCGGGGCGGCAGCCCGGGCGCTTTCCCCGCCGCCCCTCGGTGCGCCGGGCGGCAGACACCGCTGCCCGCCGCTCCCCAGGGCTCTCTGAGCCCCAGGCGCTGCCCTGAGCCCCAGGCGCTGCCCTGCGCCCGCGTACGTGCCAGCCCCCGCCGCCCCGTCCTTCCCCACAGCACAGCTGCTGCCGGGTTGCAGACGGGCCTTCAGGCGGCTGCAGGAGGTCAAACGAGATGAAAATTGAGCCAGCAGCGAAAGGACAAACTCCAATGCTTACGGGAAGCCTTGGTGAATGTTTAGTACGCTGAAAGGAGTTTCCAGACCTTCACATGAAAACGTTTGTTTCAAGGGCTCCACTCAACCCCTCTCCTCCTCCTTCTCCAAATATGCTTAAAACAGAGTGCTATTTCAGCCCTGAGAAGAGTCACACTACTTTAAGAGTTGATTTAATTACAGCTCTAGTGGTTTTAGTGTGGATCCATGAACTGCTTTCAAGATTTTCCTTCCGTGGTTAAATGCTAAGCTTTTAGTTGCCGTTTGGCATATGCATGCTGAGGGGAAAACCCGCCAATGCCTTAAATAAACAGTTCTTTAAGGGTACCGCATGCGCTGATCGCCGCTTCGGTAAATCAAACTGACTGCTCCTTTAAATCGTGCATCCACTGTGTGGGTCCGTGTCTTCTACCACTATTAAATGATAAAATTATCTGGAGAAAGAAGTTTTTCAAAGTTAGCCTTTGAAGTGCTGTAACTTCCGTATGCTTTCTTGCAACTCTTGGACATCTGCACATTGTAAGCAGTGACTGACTGGTTGATTTTCTTCTTAAAAACAAGCTTCCCCACTGTGTAGAGAAGTGGCCATTTCTTACAGCATTACAGAGGCTGTACAAGTTGCTGTCTCCTTTCCGCTGGATGATGTCACGCCCCAGTTTCCTGGGTACCCAAAGTCTGCAGGATGGAATCTGAACTCATTTGGTCTGTCTCCTCAGATGGCTGGAGAGTGAAAGAACCTGTATTTTCTTCCATGATGGCTATGCTTCACTGCCCCTGTGCTCCCATACATGACTTGAATTGAAACAGCTGTGTGGTATCTTGTCATTCTTTGGATGACTGCACTGTGCACTGCCTACCCCATCCCGGGGTAATCCCTAATGGCATGAGCTGCGCTAGCAAAATCTGGAGTTGTGCTTCCTCTCCTCCTTTTCGCATCCCCTTTGGCTGTGCTTCCTCCCTCCGCTGGCCTGTGCTGACAGCCTGGCTGGGATTCAGTTCAAAGCCAAGACACATTTAGGTGTCCACAAGTAGGTGCCCACACGTGCTCTACTTTGCTTAAGTTTTCATTGTGGCCAATGGAAATCTTGTCAGGACAGTCACCGGCACTTAGAGAGTGATCCAGTCACCCTAAAGTATAAGCACCAGCTGGGATTCACCACCTAAACACAGGTGTTGGTGCTGTTTGGTGGTCTCCAGGTCTCCATCCAGAAAGGATGATCTTGTGTAGGTCTTGTGTCATATCTGCCAGCCTCATGTGGCTGTCTTGGATGTCTCTTTTTGGGCAACTGAGTGTCATGTGCCATGGCTGGTCTGCTGGATTGCTCTTTAGAGTGCATTCCCTGTACTGACTAGATCTCCATTGACTTTATGAGTTTAAACAGTTTGTCACATGTAGAAAGTAAACACCAGTCCCGAGTTCAGTCACGGACACTTCATCCTGATCCAGTGGCCCTGCTCTGAACCTGCCAGACAAATAGCAACGCCAGCATTACCAAGTGGCCCAAATCTGGTAGGAAGTCAGCTGTGTCAGAAACAAAGAAAATTCTGGTCAGTCACTCTGCTTCTGAATAGCCAAACTTGCGTGCATGTGTGCACCAAACACCATTTACCTCGTTAGTATCTGTCTGTTCTTGTCTTCTTTCCTCATCAATCACTGTCCCCAGTCACACCAGTTCTAAAGATGCCAGTTCTGCCCACCACAGCTCTGTGCAAACACAGAGACACGGCAAAAGCCCAAAGAAAGCAGAATGTACTTGCATACACAATATTGTCTTTGGCTTATACAGCACAGCCCTGCCCCAAACTGCGCAGAGCTCTTCACGTCCAGAACATGCTTTGGTCTGGTCTGGGAGAGTGTATCAGAAACAGTGTGGGCTGTCCTGAAAAGACACTGCACCTCATGTATCCAGGATGGACAACGGGGGGGGCGCACCCTGCCTCTTGTGCCTGCTGGCCTTGGCCGTTCATGATGTCTCCCTTATCAAGCTTCTCATTCTGATTCTGCAAAGATCTCAACCCATGCAACATTCATTTACAAGGTGATCAGACACATAAATAGGCATCCTCTTGCTGTGGGAAGGGCTCTTCTTTGGGAAGCAGCTTCCTGGATATTAATTAAGGCAAGAAGAGGGACAATATGTGGGATAAGCCTTGTGCTAAGAAGGTCTACTCCAGAAGCATGCCGGGATGTCCAGAGCAGTGATACCTGAGCTAAGGGATGTGCTACTAAAACAGGATGCCCACCAGATACCTTATCCACCTGCTCCTATCGCAGCCTCTCCAGCCTACCGCTGATATTTTAAGGAAAAGTATAACATTGTGAAAATGCACAGAAATACACCTGAGGCTGCTGGAACTGAAGCTAGAGAAGACAAGAGAGCACCAGAACGTGTGTGTCTAACAAGTCTATGAGAGAGGGCTAAAGAGAGGAAAAAAGTGCTTCATGCATAACTGTTAGTTGACTCCTTCCTTTCTCCCCTTCTGCTCCTCTGAAAGAAGCGATTAAGTCCATGCTCCAGGACGTCAGTGGCACATCCTGTGACAATGGAGATTAGTCTTCATATTCAGCACTGGCATATGTCTCAGGAATGCTCTTCCAGAGCTTCTTTAATCACTTCCAAAGCTCTCACACAGTACTGGTTCTGACATGGACTGAAGTGTTGCAAACCTTTGCTGGGCAAGGGTGAATTACACAGCCAGCCAGCAGTACCTTGAAAGAGCATGGGTATTAGCTCTCCTTCATTGTGGTTTCCCTCTACGAAGTGGGTTGCTCTGTGTTGCTCCTCTAGGTCACTCAGCAGAGCTGTTGGGCAACGAGCTCTTGGTCTTACTGTGGAAGCCAGCATGGAACACAGGATAATGAATATGTCTTGACTTTTGGGGTTAAATGTTACTAGAAATATTTTCTGGAGTTTCTGCAGAAGGCTTTCAGTAAAAGGCTTCTTTTCCCACTGTATTTCTTCCTGGCATCTCTGTCGCAGGGCCGAGCAGCAGGCATTGCAACATAATTGGTTTCAAAATATTCTGGAATGGGCCAAGAAGGGGTCACTCAGCTGCACTGGATGGCTTCTAGAGGATCTCAGGGCACTGAGGTCAAGGGAGCCCTCTCTTTGGGGGCTGGCTCTGAGGTGAATAAGAGCTGTCACAGACTCTGGCAGCCAGCTGGGTAAACGTCCCATAGAGGTGGAATTTCTCATGCCCCACCACAAGCATTCCAGGGTGCTCTGGCTCAGCAATCAACTGAGCTGCTAGGAATGGTGGTCCCTGGCATTTATCTACTTGGAGGTGTTACAGGAATAACCAGACTTCCCTCTTCAGCCTTTACATAGAAAGGGGCTTTCTCTGCTATCCTTCTAGCTGTATGATTGAGAGAGTCTAAACTGAGGTCAGCCACTTCTTACCCAAGAGTGAGAACCCAGAAACAATGAACTGTCTCAGCGGACTTCAGAAGACTGTCAGTGACATAAACAACGTCACTGGCTTCTCATACAGCTCATCACCTCCATGCACAGCTTCATTTTGCCCCAGCTCACATAACCTCTGAGACATGCTGTCATTTCCTCCTTGGGTACACTCCCACCATTGTGGCAGTGGGCTCTTAGGTATGCCTTAGGAGACAGAACAATCCCCCACACTGTTCTTTCCCTCACTAAATCCTTTGGATATCATTCTCATTTCCATCCTGGTGGAGTGGGGATCTTCTTCCCTTATCTCTCCCTCCTGTGCCTCACAAGTACGAATTTTCATCGTAATGCTTAGTCCAAACAGACTCTGTCCCTTTTGATGCAACTATATTTCTTTCTTTTCTTGGTATCACTAATTGTTCTTAGACTCGTGGCATTAACTGAAGTAGTATCTACTCCTTTATCTCTGGTATAGTGATTTTACTTTAATAACATCAAAAGGTGAAGTACTTTGCTTTTATTGAGAATAATTCACTAACTAGTCTGTGCATGTGATTGAGGGGATAGGGAAAAGGAGAGTGGCTATCTACCGCCCATAGATTTTTTTGGGGGGGCTCTATACACAGTTTTCTCAAGCAGTATGGCTAGTCAGAAATGTACAAAAACTCTCTCTAGAAAAAAGGCTCCTTCCTTCCCACAGCAGAGTTGGAGTGGGAAGGGGCCAGTGAATAATACCATCCCTTCCACCTGCTAAGGAACAGTCATTACTTCTTCCCTTAGAATGGAACAGCAACCACATGTGGTTGGTTGAACCCTATGCTGCTGCTGAAAGCAGATTTAACTTCGTCAGCCTCTGTTCCCATTCCCGTGGCGCCTGCACGCCATGGTTCCCTGTAAACAAAGTGTATTTCACCAGTATCGCTTAGACCTCCTGGATGCAGTGCCTACATTCAGCCATGTCTCTCTTGCATATAGTGCTTCATTTCTACTTGACTGGAAACCATTATTATACCGGTATTATGAGTATTTATTGCCTGTTCTACAAAAGTGCTTGGATTCCAACCCAAGAAGTGTCGCAGATGTTAGGTGTTACTAAGACAGGACATAAAAAAGAGCCCTTAGGCCAGAGTTTACAGATTAAGAGTACATGCAGCAGGCTGTTGAACAACTAATTGGGTAGAGGAAAGCATCAGATGGAAAAAAGTGTCTGGGAAAGATACTGTAGAAATCTGAAAAATGTTTTGAGATCAAAGTTGGATTTTACTTACACATTTACTGTTTGGTCAGAAAATACAGTTTGGAAATCAAATCCACAGACTAGCTGGATGTCTTCTTGCCTGACCTGTTAAATTGGGTAGTTGTATATTTTGCACCTGCCATTAATAAAGTATGTTGGTTGTCACTAACAATGTGAAATATCATAGTATTTTTTAAGCCATGATGCAAAATACCTGGTTCTTAAATACATTTCCTATGAGGAAACAGCTAACAAGTAGTCAACATGGGGAGACAGGCATCCTACCTGTCACGGGCACCTACTTTAGAATAAAATCTCTACTGATTGGAGCAAGTCTAGACGATTGAAGTTAGGTCAGACGAATTCCATGTGCATACAGGATGTAAGCGTACCTCTCAACATACATATGCTATCTTATACACAGATAACATGCATCATAGTGGTATACAAAATTAAGATGAAGATGTAAAATAATCTTAGAAGACAGGAAATCTCACAACCAATGTTGGCCATACAATCTTAATTTGACTTCATTGTGTGTATGTATTATGATCGGGTTTTAATTATAAGATCATAAAATATGCTTTTCAGTTGGACTTCTGATTCATGTACTGTGCAGGATGGACTATGGAAGCCCTCACTGCTGTACCTCAGTGTTACCAGAATGTTACTTAATTCCAAGACCACCCCTCTGGGCTAGAGTAGTGATCTCATTACTGTTTTACAAATCATGGATTTATGAAGCACAGAAATTAAGATTAGAAGTGTCACCTTCCCCAGCCTGAGTCTCCTAAAAGATGGCTTTTCAGAGTACTCGGGTGGGTGTAGTCCTTTTCTCAAGTATGGTACAACTTCAGTTGGTAGTCCTACACACCTACCTAGTTGGTAGTGTTGGTAGTCCTACACACTGCAGACCACTGATCCTCAAGTCAAGCACCAGATGACATGATTACCACTTAAAAGAGTAAGCAGTGACTAGCAAAAGTTTCACTAAGTGAGTTCCCAAATATCATGGCAAGCCTACAAAGGTGAAGAGGTGCTGAAGTGAAGTGCTGCTCTTCAGGGTTTGTCCAGCGACGCTAACCATGACACCATCCTTCTTCTATAAACCCTCATCTCATGCCTTATGTCCTTTGTACTTCTGCATCAAATGAGGTATAGAATCATAGAATCGTTTAGGTTGGAAAAGACCTTTAAGATCATCAAGTCCAACCATCAACCATGCCCACTAAACCATGTTTGAAGAGAGGGAAAGCACCCTCCTTCACTGTACAAACCTGATCACCCCGACACCAATTTTTTTCCGTACAGAGAATGAAATAGAATTCCAGTGGAGAAAGAGCAGATGGTGGTATACCCCATCATAATGCTTTTTCACAGGGGACTGGGTAAAAATTTTAACGCTGGCATTGCCTGATTTTTCTAGATCTGACTCTGCAACCTTAACAAAGTTTTTAAAAATAATTTTGTCTGCAATGGCCTAGGGTTTTTAAAAAAGCAAACGAGAACAAAAACAAAACCAGAAGTTCTATCATGTGGCAGCATATTATCATCTCCATGATACCACAGTTGGTTTGGAACCTCTAAATTCACAGTATAGACCTCTTCCTGCTGACTCCTGCCAAAATGACAGACAGCAATAGCATGTTTTCATCCTTTGTGGTGCAATATTGTACTAGGTCAGACATGGGGTTTCACAGAGACTTGCAGGAAGCAGAATAGTGTCACATATGCACCCCAAGGCCCCTGTAGAGAGATGGGCTTTACTGGTTAAGAGAATACACTTCCTGCTTTTTCCTTCCCTCTTTGATCCCTCCTGTTTCATCTCTTCCAGCATGCTTTTTTCCCCCTGTCTCTGGCTCCAGGTACTAATCCCATTCTCTTTGCCTGTATTACCTCTCATTTCATACTCTACTCTGTCAATCCTGTGAGTTCATTTGCTTTCAATGTCCTGCCCTACCACCAGGCTAATTTCTTTGGCTAACCGTCCACTTCTGCCCACATATCCAGCCTGGATCTTCCTGGCTCCCACTTCCATTTCCAGTCCCAGATTCTTTCTCCTATTTTCCATTCCCAAAACAATAATGTTGAAAAAATACAGTCAATCACTTAAGAGCATCTAAGTATTATTCAAAATGCATAAAGGGAAAGGCATAATTCTTTTTCTGGGAGATTTGCTTATTTGCAGCTGACACCTATTATTTAATCAGAAGGCAAACAGCCGTCTGCTCATGCACTGTTCATCCAGGGTGATGCTGCACTCTGCTGGACGTGGCTAGTTCCATCACTTGCATTTTTTAGTCTCCCCTGTTTTCCTGCAATTAGTTTGTATTCAGCACTTTTCAGTACAAGTAGTTTTAGCACAAATCATTTCTACTTTGCAGCACTGGTTTGCATGAAAACTTACTGACATCTCTTTTTCTGATTTGGCTTCCATTTTACTCAAATCCTAAGATATAAGAAAATTAGAGGAAGAAAAAAAGATGAAGGAGTGGAAAAACATCTGACCATCCAGGTGTTTCCTTTGTGTTTGCCAGACCTCAGTTCTGCAAGTGCCATCTCTTGAGAGAGGTCTCCATAGTCCATGCCCCTTTGACCAAACATCCCAACTATGATAGGCTCCAGGCATCTTTCTGTAGCTCCTCTTCCTTAGAAGCACCGCTAAGGAAAAGTCTGCATGAAATTTGCAAACAATCAAGGACTCAACTGGTCTAATTAAAACAGAATGTACTAAGAATGTATAGGAAAACCAGAGTGGACCGAAAGGACTTGTCTGAGTAACAAACTCAGTTTACTCAGCAATCGTCAGGCCAGGGAGGTACATCTTGGATTCATTACAAAGGAAGCAATATCTTACTTGTCCTCTGCTCCTATCCTCGGGCAGCTGTCAGCAAGACAATCTCTTCCTTCCTCCCCTTTCTGATCCTCTTGACTACAGCGTCTCAGAGACACAGCCTCTAGTGTCCAATGTTTCTTGTCCCTACTGCTCCCACGAACACCATTCCTTTATAGCCTGTGACCACTTTTGATGTTCAAGTTGTGACAGATTTCATTACCTTATAACATGGGCTGGTCGCAGTTATATTTCAACAATGAAATGTCTGCACCATCTGGGATAAGAGTCTCTCTTCTCTCTACAGTGGTTAACACCTTCTAACATGACCCTCATCCCTGCCCCCTCCAGCTAACTCTGGAGTTATATTTCCCAATTTCCTTTCTCAGAACTTGGCATTTCAAAAGCCTCTTTGATCTTGCCATCACCTCAGCATGCCTGAAGGGTAAAGATGTGTACACCGTGGTTTGCATGTCAGTCTCCCCTCATTCAAGGTGTTGGGACTGGCTAGGTCGGATTTGTCCATAAAGCAACAAGACTGGTATTTTTGTACCATTTTATTATTGATACTTCTCCATAACACTGATGAATTATTGACAAATTAAAGTCCATCCATCCCAGTCACTAGGGACTCTACCACCTTTTGGTCCATGGAGTTCAGTTTCTGGACTGTATTTAATTCTGCATTTCTCATGTCTAATGCATTTGATTCCTGTTTGATCTGAATTGTCAGCAAAGCAAAAGCAAGATTCCATCAGTGGAATAACAAGCAAAACAAAAGTACAATACTGCACTTCTGACTCCTTATTTATGGCAGAGATGGGGATGCAGGGTCTGAAAGGCCTCATCTATAAAGAGCAAGTCCAGTCAAACTTTGGATTAAAAAATTAAACCATGTGTTCACACAGGAATGGTGTCATACTACTTAGCTGGTAATACCCCGATCCCTTAAAAGTGTAAATGCATTCATTTTGTTCCTCCAGGGCTATGCAGCAACAAAAGGCAGTATTTTATTCTACAGAAGCCCAGGACAATTTCAAGCAATAAAGATTTCACTACAGGACAATCCCAAAGATCTGTAACTCTCTTTCCCTGGCTCAAGGTCTGGTACTTTCCTTCTGATGCTGTCCATAACATAAGCACTTCCTGATCCCCAAAGGCCATGAACACAGGAAGGACCCAGTAGACCTCTTCTTTTGCCATATTATTTTGCACACTCATAAACCAGCTGCTGTTTCTGAGTTAGTCCCATATAGCTTAGCATGACTGCCAGGAGACCCCACTTAGAAAATTACAAGTATTTCCCCTTAGCTCATCCCTTTCACCATCCATCTCACATTTCAGAAACAGTTTTTACTAAGCAGCTAGGTGCTTCTTCTGCCTGTTGAGATGCTACCGCCATAGCTAAAGAGTAACAGTAGGTATTGCACACTGATAAGTGTAGGTACCAGAGATACTGGGATTTCAGAAGAGAACTGGGATCTCTTGGTAGTTTTGATGCCAAATAGTGTTGGTGACATCACCACCATTATTATTATTATTGTTGTTGTTATTATTATTCCACTAAACAATGCTGGCTTTTGGATGAAAATGTCAGGCTAAAAGGATCAGTTCCCATTAATCTTGACTCAAGTGTGTAGAAAAGATGCTAAGAGTTACCAGCATAACCTGTTTCACATTTTAAAATGAGACTTTTTTTTAAAATTTGGAAGTGCACATTCATTTGGAATTTTAGCTAATTTATGCTGAAATGGGTGGAAAAGTGTTAAGGTCAAAATAAAACATCCTTTCCATTTTTCAGTGGACCTGGTTTATTTTCTATTCAGATTACTGGTTAACAAAAATGTTTATAGCATTGCCTTTTTGACTGGTTTTACAGCAGGACTTCCAGCTCTGTGCTATAAACCTTTCCTGAACAGCTACACCACCACTCTCCAGGGGTGGGTACGAGCAAATAACTAATCAGGCCCACCGACGACGGCAGGTGACAACAACCCTGCTTGGGATGAATGCAAGAGAGTACGAAATAAACGTGGAGAAGCATTTAGGACGCGAGGCAGGATCCGGACTCAGACGGACTTGGATCAAGTCCCGGGAAGTGCCAAGGACACAGAAAAGCCTCAAGGCTTGGCACGGCACCTCAGTTTCCTCGAAATGGCGGCGGTGGTGTCAGCTCCCTCCCTGGCCGTTTTCCCGCCTTTTCTAACGGTTCTGTGGGCGCAGAGGGCGCCAGGCAACGGCGGCCGCACCGGCTCCAACACTCATTACCCTGCGCGCTCAGTTTCAGGAGCTCCTAAGGCCCCCTGCAAGCGCCGGCCCTGCCTCCGCTGCCCTCCGCGCCCGGGCACCTCACCGGCGCACCCCGCTCCACCGCCCCCTGCACACCTGCGTCCCGCCCGCTGCCTCCCCGCCGCTCCGCGTCCCGCAGCGGTCACGGGCGTGGGGTCCCCGCAGGGTGGATCGCTGCGGGCAGCGGCCAACTCACCCTTCCCGGCGGTGAGTCCCCGCGCCCCAGCTGGCAACGGCGAGGGGGAGCGCCGTATGGCTGGGAAAGGCGATCGCTCTGCGTGACGCGGAGCACCGTGGATCCGATCCGCGGCGCGGCACGGCGCCCGGGCGGCGGAGGGAGAGCCTGCCTCTCGGGGGGCCTTTCCCCCGACCTCCATGAGAGGGGGCTCCGGCTCTTCTCGTGGCTCGGTCTTCCCACCTCTGTCTCCTTCTTGCAGCCCGGGGTGACCGGGTGCCCACGGCGGAGGCTGAAACCTTGGGACGGGATGACAGGCGGGAGCGTTAGTGTGAAACTTCATGAGGCGGCATTTGGCTAACTGGGGGCCGTGGGCCGCGGAGAGAAAACAGCAGTAGGTTTCCCCTTCCCTGTCTCTAGCGGGGGAATTGCTTCTCCCTCCTTGCGGGGCTGGTGCCGCGGCAAGAGCGGCAGCCGGGCACAGCCGGACCCGGGGCGGGGGCAGTGGCGGGAGCCTCTCGCCCGGCTCGGCTGCCGCAGGCCCCGAGCAGGGCCCCTCCTCCTCCCGCCTTCGCCCCGGAGCACCCCCCTCGGCCCCCTTCGAGATGGAGAAACCCTTCAGGGACAAGAGGTTGAGCAGTTTTTCCTTCATAAGGAGGCAAAACTAGCGGTAGGACCCTCTGTCTGCAAGGGAGCCGCTGTGAGGCGCGAGGGACGCGGCGGGCGCTGCCCCTCTGGGGCCGCGGCACGACCGCGGGGCGGCTGGGCCTGCCTCGGGCGCCCGGCTGGCGGGGGAGAGCCCTCACGGGTCCGGGGGAGCTCCCGGCAGCATGCCCTGTCTTGTGGGGGCTAGCCAGGCTGCTGGGCTTCACATAGGAGCGCCAGAGATCTCTAGAAATGGAGGTTGCTGAGGAGATGCCTCATGCTCCGGGTCAGTGCCAGGATAATCACAGTCTGAGTGTCTGCCGATTGTAATCCCAGGTGGAAAAGGCACGCCCCAGTCCTAATTCCCAAGTATAGCCGTATTTCAAAATATTTAGGGTTCTGCAGTGGATGTAAAACTGGAGTAAAAGCTGGCATGGAAAAGGCTTGTTGCTGGTCTCTTTCATTGGAAGCCGTTACCTTCTCCTCTCGAGGAGAGAAAATCTAAAAAGGACATTTGGTTTAGATTACAAAAATAACAGATAAAGTAGCTGTGAGAGAGCTGAGTTTGTATGTCTCTCTGCTAACAGAGTGCAACACTTACCAACAAAATGGCTGCTGCCTTTGCACATCAGTGGCAGATGGAAAAAGGGAAAATGCACACAGCTGTCTGCTCCCCTGCTACATCCCTTGATGCTATCCATCATCCTTTGCAAGTCCAAGGTATTGGGTTTTGCACTGAAACTTGTGGATGTTTGTACTTGTAAATTACTAAACAATGTGCAATTCTTAGTATTTTGCCTGACTGTCTTTAAGGGTATTCAGGTGGTCAGGCTAGTATTAACCCTAAGATGCAGTTTATGAATATTATAAGGGTTTGGATACTGCAAATTTGTATTTCTTTTTCCAGTGTGTAATAGACAAAGTATGCGGTTGATACCAGTTTGGGGGGATTTTGTCTCACCAAAGGCGTTAGCTCCAGTCCTGCTACTCCTTCAGTTGAAGGGAGAGACATGAATCTATTATGTAGTGGGCATAGTGGTTGTCTTCACAGAAAGCTCCAAGTCTGTTGCTCCCTTCCAGCTACCAACTCTGGTTTGAAAGGGCAGTTGATATTACAGGTGATAAAACTTAAAATTATAAGTAACACTGAGATGCTGAATACCTGAAGGACCAGTAAAGTCACAGGTGAGGGGAAAAAAATAAATTGATTTTCTGTTTTCTCACAGTTCTGTTGTAGATGTGATGTTCTAAGGATGTAAGTGAGGCAAGGTGTGTAGAGAGAGTTAACATGTTTTATTAGGTTAGCTTATGCAGTTGGAAAAATATGTACAAGCTCTTGGGCACATAAGCACTTCTTAAGAGAGGTTGCCTGTTTTTTCCAGTTATATCCTGTTTTCTGATATTCAGCTGAATATCTGAATTTCTGGGTGTCTGCATTTGTCAGAGCCTTTTAAGGCCTCTCTTGGAGCCTATTATAGAAATCCTCTAATTTGTGTCCGAAATTTGTTTCAATTTATTTCTATTAAAACTAGATGTATGCATAAGCAGTGCTCTGATTGCATCCTTAATATGTGTGTGTGCACCCCTAAGTAGCAATATAAATAGCTGAAATGGAAAGAGAAATATGCAAAAAATTATTTCCAACAAAACAAGGTTGGTTATCGGAATATTTAAGTCTACAGAAGACTGTAAATGTATATAGTGCAGGAAGTGAGAACATTTTGTATTGTGTAGACAATTTAGGATGTGCCACTTTCCAGTCAACTCTTACTTCCCAGTAATAGATACTAACCATCAGAGGGCACTCCTGATCCTACAAAGAAATAATGTGGTTTGCGAGAACAATAGTGAACAGTCAGACTTTCCTAATCTGGAAACATGCTTTACATGATTTATATCCCATTGGCATCTGGATTATGAGTCAACAGATGATAAAATCAGATATTTATGACACCTCCATTTACCACCCTTTACAGCACAGTGCTAAATACCGTATAACTGATGCACTTGATTTAAAAGTCACTTGCAGCGTAGTAGTTCTAGTGATTTCTTCACAATTTAATATAGTACTTAGCTCAGGCTGTGGAGGAAGTTTGCTAAAAGAAATGATTAACAATAGGGCCTGTGTTTCTTTAGCAATGTCCTTAGCGTCCATATAAGAGTGTTAGTGCAGGTCAAAATGCTGTGTCTGGTATAGTATAGTATGTTCTTACTAACATTCACATAGGAGCAGCTTATTTGGCTCTATGTGAGAGGAGAGGCAGATAGTTTAGGTGTGTGCTTAGCAGAGAAGTGTGGTGAGCTTTAATATTTCCTTTCATACGGTCTTACACCCCTGCAAATTTTGCCTTGTATGTCCTTTTGTAAGAGTGTCTTTTTTTTTTCCTGTGAGAAACATGTGTAAAGTATGCATTTCTTTTTTTTTTCAATGCAGTTCTATCTGTTTGAAAGGGACCACTTTTTTTCTCCTTGCAAAAGCAAAACCTTGAAAACAGCTCAATTTCTGAGTTTGTAAATCAACTACCAAACCTTTCTCCACCCCCTCCCCCACCCTTAAGATGCTTTGCATATTGTTTACTAATGTTTTACAAACCCTGATGGCAACCCCTGACTCTTAGGACAGGCATGGGAAGAGGGGGGAACCTGTCATACCTTTCTTTTTTTTCCCAGCCTCAGCCCCACAGATATTAGCATGTTTATTCCTTGAGAATAGGCAACTTCAGGCAATTGTTTATACACACTCTCCTTTTAACAGTGTCAAGACTGCATAGAGGGATATGCAGGAAATAGGAACATATCCAAGTGGAGGGAAGAGCAGGCACTGCTTACATGTATGATCGAAGACCTCAGGGGTAGGGTTCTCATTTGGTCTTTGGTCTGGGCTCTGTATTTGTCCCAGTGTTCACATCTGTGCTTTATCTGACACTGATGCTGGTACTTGAACCCAGCAAAAGATTTCTATTTTAATGGGATCCTGTTGCATCTTTTTTTGGAGAGACAGGTTTGGACTGTGTGTTCAGAGATCTGTTGTGCCATTCAGTTTAGCTCCAGTACTCTGCTTTTTGAGCTTCAACGTCCACGTGTTTTCAACAATGTTGAAATTGCTCCATGCTGCTGTGATGGTGCAAACTGGGTTGACATCTAGCTTAACTCAAAATCCCAAGTCCTAGTCCAAATCAATGGGTCTCCAGAAGAGTTCCGGAGAGAATTTGCTGGCTTTTGCCACTGCCATCCTGTGTCAGGCTGGAAAGCTAACATACAGAAGCAGTTTCAGAGTTCTTAAGTTGCCTGGAGTACAAGAGGGAAAGTTGTCTCCTTCATATGGTCATAATAGGCTTATTAAATTAGATTTTACTTTTCTAGAATTTGTCTGCATGCTAAGGCAGTGGGAAAAAACACAAAAGAGGTCTGATTACTTTTTACTGTCTCATACAGATGACAGAAATACTCAATATGAGAGTAGAGTTGGGTTTTTTATGACTAAAACCATCTTGTTCCTTGTATCTAACTTACTGTTGAGTACTTGGGGTTTTAGGAAGTAGTGCTGTTGAGTCAGTTCTCTGTTTACATTGTAGATTCAGAAATGCTTTTAACTAAGCAAATTCATCCAGAGCTTTTCTGTAGCTTGTTAAAATGTCTTCACTGATAGCAAAGAATATGAAAACAAAGTGAGGGTTGGGAGGACTGAAGGGAGGACATGTCAAAGGCTGATTTCTCTTCAGCAGGTCAAACATTTCCAGGCTGGGAACAAGATACATTTTTAAGGGCTTGGCATACTCACAGGGAGCTGCCTGAGGAGCGTGTGTGTGTGTACACTGCACTCCCAAAGGTTTACTGGAAGCTCATAGGCACACATAGCCTGGACTGCGTGAGTTTTTGGCTGGATCAAGGATGCATGATGGCCAAGGTGAGCAGAGTTGAGCAATTGTCACCTGTTGGCAGGATACTTGGACTCTTCGCTTCAGGCCATAGTCAGATACCTAAATCCCATCTCAGCCGCTCTGCCTAGTCTATGGGGAGCTGGGCAGCTCTGATGGCTTCTGGAGAGCAACCCAGAGAGTCTAAACAAGACACTGAGCAGGGAGATACCTAAAGGAATAGGGAATAGGAGTTGGTTTTGGTCAATAGGAAACATGGACTGAATGTCCCTACATGTGGAGAACTGAGATTTGGGTGGAATCGAGGCTATTAGAGTATGGTTCTTCTGTTCAGTAGTTGTCTCTTCCACCTCAAGGAGGGAAGTACACAGCTGAACTGTTGATGAAGAGGCCAAAACCCATCATGTTACTCGTGAGAGGGTTAATACCCAACATGTCTCAAGATCCAGGCGGTCAGGGGCCAAGAACTGATGTGGACCATTAAGTTTTGGGTGATTAGAAAAGCATAGCCCTCCTGTTTTGACATCATTTCTAACCTTCCCTGAGAAGGACAGTACAACAGGTTTTCTGTGGTTCAGACTTGCAGATTACTACATATTTGTTTTTTACTTTTTTTTTCACCCATGGGAAATTATGACAGAGAGCAATTGTAATTACTTGGCTGGAAAATTACTTTAAACTTCTGGTGTTGACTGTCCATTTCGAAAGTATTTCTCTTATCAGTGTCTCCTTTTTTTTCTTATTTTCCTCACACTTTCACAAGATTTATTAAATGCCCGTCTTCTGGAAAGAGTTCTGCAGGGATTTCTGCTCCTCTTAAATCAAGGGCAGCAGTCATAGGACTTACACTGCATCTGATCATAGGACTGTTTTTTATATTTCCTTGAAATGATCCATTCATGGGGAAAAATGTTCCAGGAATAATGAGATTGTTTGAAATTCAGATATAAATTCCATCTGAGAATGGACTTCAGGGGAGGGATTTAGGTGTGGTGATGGCAGCCCTTATAGCCCCCATGATCTGCTATCCCCTGCTACCCCCAGAGCAGAGATAACTGAAGAGAGGTGTGGGGGCACACCAGTTTCTGCCATCTCAGCACTAGAGCTGGTTACCTCTGGGTTTGGGGAAAGGCACGCGGTGAGGGGCTGGTGTCTTCGACTGCCTCAGTGGGGCCTGGCAGAGCTGATCCATAGAGCCCATGGAGAGTAAAGGGGTTGTTCAGTGACAGTCTTTCGAGCAACCTTGATAAAGCTGAGATCATCCTGTTCTTCAGTACTACAGAAGTGATGCCTGAAGTTGGCTGAAACATCGGGAGTGTAGAGATGCTGGAGAGGGCCTAATGGAGGGCTACCAAGGCGGTCACAGGCCTGGAGGACATGCCCTTTAGGGAAAGGTGAAGGGAGCTGTGCTTGTAGAGCCTGGTGAGGAGGCAGCTATGGGGCAGTCTAATAGCCTGCAACTGCTTGAAGGCAAGCTATGGAGAAGATGAAGCCAAACCCTTCTAGATGGTTTCAAGTGGCAAAAAAGGGACCACAGCATCAACTTGTAGTTTTGCAGGTTAGAACGGAAGTTAGGAAAAAGATTTGCCTTTGGAGGGTAGTGCAGGATCAGAGGAGGCTACCCAGAGAGGAGGTGGAATGTCTATCCCTGCAGGTTTTCAGGACTTGACTAAACAAAACTATGGCTGACTCAGTCTGGTGCTGGTGATAGTTCTGCAGGCAGGCAGTTGGACTATATGACCTCCAGAAGACCCCACAACATCAACATTTCGGTGATTGTGTGAAAGATGTAAAGATTTTGCTCAAGTTTGACTTTAAATAACATTGTTTTCAAGCAACTTAGAAGAGGTGATTTTCTTTATTAAAAATGATAGGCAAAAGTGTTCACAGAAAACTTACATAACTGCTTCTCAGTGTTTTAAATAATGCTCTTGCAGCTGTAGGCTTTGCTAAAAAATTATTTTCTTTTCGAATAATCTTTGAAAATGAAGTTTTGTCACTTAATTCACATAAAATAACTCCTTTACTTTTCATACCACTGAATAAGCACTGTAGTTGATTAGGTACATCTCCTTATGCAGCATGAATAGCTGCTGCACATGTATGTGTGTGTATATATAGGATATCTCTGAAAAGCATAAATGCAAACATTTTTTCACTCAGCAGACTGCTAGCTCTCAGTTGTCACCTCATAACTATAAATAATAGCTTTGGAGCTAGGTATATTTCAGACAGAGGCACAGAAAGAGTGAGCAAATAGAGTTATTTTTTTTCCATATCATTGGCACACCATTGTTCCGCTGTGGTCAGTGGTAGGATGTACAAACAGTATTTCAGATTCCATAGGAACCTGTTTTGTATTTATGCTAGGCCAGCATCATGTGTTACTCGACCGACTGGAGGGATGGGAATGATAACCAGCAGCTTGCTTGGGCAAGAAGGAAGAGGTGCTCTTCCATAGTTAATAAAGAGGCAGGAACTTGAAACAAAATCAGACTTGTATGTTTTTAGAACTCGAATTTGCCTACGTCAGCTAAGTTTTGTCATGCAAAAATGCAAAGAGGAATGTGGGAACGCTTTCACCAGGTTGTCTTCATCTGAAAAAACAAAGCAAGAAAGTGAGCAAATTTTGACCAGAAATTGAACGTTAGCCACTTCTGTGAGTCTTTAAATGTCAACATCTATGGAAGTAACACTATATTGCTGTGGCTTTTCCTCGGTGCATTTGCAGGAAATGCCAAACAGTAATGCTCTCCAGTTTAAAACATGAGAGTCATGCGACAAAAGGAAAACGCATGTGTAAAGCTGATTACTGGGCTTTTACAATCTATTTTCTGCCTGCTTTAATAAGTTTTAATGAAGAAATTAGCTTTTTTTTGGTTTGTTGAAGTCATCTTTTTGCTATAATTTATGTGGGGTGGTAACTGCTACTGTGGCATCACTGCAGAAGAGCGGCACGGTGGTTGCACGCAGCAGTACTCTGGCAATGTCCTGCTGCTCAGATGCACCCCAGTTTGCTCCTGTCACATTAAGGGTGTTTTAAAGTGAGCCATCATTTACGGATTCCACCTAAAGGAGTTTTCAGCTGGCCCTGCAGCGCGTCTTTATGACCATTTCCTCCACCGCATATTTATCCTCAGAGAATTACAAAATATAGAGACCAAGTGGTTGTTCAGGTTCACTGAAATGCACAGGGAGGATTTTTACCGATAATTTCAAATCCTGTATTAACTGCATGGAAGAAATATTTAATACCATTAGTAATCTGACCGTATAATTCCCCTTGCCACTTTATGGTATGTTTTCATGTAGTTTTCAAGAAGGAGAAAGAAGGAACAGCCATGTTGAGTCTGACATAACTTATCTAAAAATTTTGAAGATTTTTTCATAATATTAACCTGCCATCTCAGATTCAGAGAATAATTGTTGTGGATTTCTAAATTTATGTCAGTGCAGATTAATGCTTTGCAGTTTGCCGACGTGAAGTTGGATTGGCAGACAAAGTGGCTTTTCTATTGTTACAGTGATGCCCAGTCGCTACGCAGTTGATAAGTGGGCTACTCAGGTACAGAAGGTCACAAGGAAGTACAGATCCATTGGTTGCACAAAAATTAAGAGCAGCATGTGCTCTTTCAAAGTAAGTTACTTTAAGTGAGGTTTCAGTTAAGATTCAGGTTTATCTTGAAATTCATTGTTGTGGAAGTTTTCTTACATCAGTAATGAAAAGGCTAAGTGACCTACTCAGTTGCATTTCTTCTTAGTTTATGCTTTCATTGTTATCATTAAGAGAATTCATTGGGCAAATTACAGTAGAAGTTGCTGGTGTTTTATAAATGTATCTGTACTTTCCTATTTATTTCAGTACCAAAGGGCCAATGGCAGTTATGTACAGTAATGCAAGTTCTTGCACGCTTAAGTCTGGTCCTGTGTGTATAATAAATGAGATCTACTCTGAAGAATTTGGAAAGCCAGGAGGTTGCAGGGTTAGCCTGCTATGAAATACCAGGGGACTGAGGCCCTGATCCCCAGTCCGTTCTTATTTGTAAAAGCACTTCAGCACATATGTATCTCTAGGCATGTGTTTAAGACCCATTGACATCAATGAGACTTTAGCTGATGCTTAACCTCTGAGCATATGCTTAAGTTTCCTGCCGAATAAGGAGGGCCTTGAGCATATGCTTAAAAATACCCTGCTGAATTGCTGATCTCTCTCAGGCCTCTAGCCTGCCCCAAATACAAACCTTTACTTGCTTCTCTAGGTCACTTGTTTTGGCTTGGACTTCAGATTTTTTCTTTTTCAGCATTTCCTTTTCACTCAGCTGGCCAGATCTATTTTCTACAACCCCCATTATCACACACACATGGTGTTCATTATCACTCCACATTGCTCCACATTACAAAGTTGAGTACCCAGTTGGCTAATTTAATGCTTTCAGTGAAAGTGCTATCTATTTATAGTTTTCTGCAAATTTAAAATTGTGTATGGAAGAAGCTGTTGTCAGTTAAACAAACATATTGTTTATATTCAGGTGCTGCTGGGATACAAGCCTTTCACTATAATCCTTTCACACTCTTCCACTGTGTGACGTTATTACTGCATTAGATGGGATATTTAAAAGGTTCCAAAAACCATTGTAGCTTTCCCAGACTTTTGGACAAGTTGTAATTACTGTTGGCCACAGTATTTAGTGCAGAAAATTTTCTTACCAATAATACTATTTTGTTTAAGCTGAATTTTTATAGTATTATTTTATTTCCACTGGAAATTTTCAATTTCCCTGCAGCAAATACATCCAAAAGTGTTTTTCGTATTGAGTCAATGTTCCAGAATGGAATATTTTTAAATTATTTTTACTTAGCATGTTGGGTTTTTTGGTGAAAAAATAACAATATTTTAAGTCAAAGTGAAACTAAAACACTCCTTTAAAATTGTCAAAAATTGTTCATGATGAAAACCTACAATTTCAAAGGAAAAAGTTCAAATAAAGATTTTTTTCCATAAAACATTTCCCACATGAAAAAGTGGTTCTCCATTTACTCCTAGTTAACAATGTAGAATTTACCTGGTGTCTTTTATTACTACCAAGAGAAGCCTGTGAAAGAATGCCCTCAATATGGGCTCACTATTTTGAATTTTTATGCAGTAGTCATTGTATTAGAAGACCGACTGCGCCGATACAAGTCCTGGATGTGAAAACCCCCAAAATTCATGGGTCTTAGGATGAGTGTTTCTTAGGTTTAGCAGAGGCAAATGAGAGCTTCTGAATGTGCCTGCGGTTCATGGATTTCTGTTAGAATGTAGGATAGTCTTAGCAGATACCTGGACATATGTAAAAGGATAAACATCTCACAATTCCAACAATTGTCACTTTGGAAATTATAAGGAATTACTTAACTGTTGTTTTTATTATCTGATGTCCATTTTCAGATGTTTACTATTGAACATCCATGATTAAAAATGGTTTCCCCTGCACATACTGTTTAAATACATTTCTTGGATGAATCAAAAAAAACACCAATCAGTGAACTGAAACTCAAGCTCATACTCTACTTGTCAAGAGATTCTAGATCCTCATGTTACACCAAAACATAACAAACTGTTAAGACCATTTCATGGTTCATTGGCTTCAAATAAACCAGAAGTACCCAGAAAAAGTTTTCCTCCAACTTTCATTTGTCTGCATCTGAATTTGCCAAAATTCAGATGTTCTGCACGCTTTGCTCTTGGCTTCAGTCACTGCATCTTAATAGTAGGGCAGTGGATTTTGTTTTCCTTGCAGGTGAGGAACAGAAGAAACATTTTTTCATGGAAGCATTGCTGTTCAGGCTAAGGGGGCGTTTGAATTTTACTGCCACACAGGCCCATGTCATTACCTTGCAAGATGACACCCCCAGTTGATGGAGCTCCAAGCCGCCTCGTGGTGGGGCAGTTTGCGGTATCGCCACAGGCACGTGGGTCCTGTGCGAGTGCTGGTAGCTGGCATGATCAGAGTGGGGATCCTCCAGGACAGATGGAATCCAACACATATTTTATAAGATTTGAGGACAGACCGGAGTCTTAATTCAATGAAAAATTCCTTTTGCCTCATTTTTGCTGACTCAGCATATTGTTTGCAGCTGGACCAGAGTGGAAATGCCTGTGTAGAAGAGTTATACGACTTTCTGGCAAAACTAAGTAGTATGGAACTAATTGCAGCCCACCCAAACCTAGCAGGAGGCAGGGTTTTCCTTTCAATTAAAAGCATTCTGCTAGAAGGCAGCACACAAGATCTAATGTGTGTGTTCGGATGAACGCTTAATAACAGCTTTCATGGGCTTTGGAAAAAAAAAAGCCTTCAGGAATGAAGTCAAACAGGCGATGGAATTTAAAGAAAAATATTAACTATAGTGTCCAACTCCAAACCAGAAGCTGAGAATATTTTTCCTGACAAGTATTTCTCCTCTACTGCAGGGATAGATCTGAAAGAGAAAATAGGAAGGCCAGTATAAATTGGACTGATCTTCTTTGTTAAAATGCCTAAAGCAGGCTGGCACGGCTCTTCTTCACAACCCCTCTTAGCAAATTTTGAACCCTTTGGTTCTTGCAATCTTTTGTCTATTTGGCAGGTGTAAGACACTGACTCCATCCTGGTTGTAGGGCAGTGCCAGGGAGGGGATGGCAATTAGCTCCTGAAACACAGGGAGCTGTGATTTAGGACAACAGTTTTATTGAGGAAAGCTCAGGAACACCTTGGCTAAGTTGACAATTATGTTTGTGCTCTTACTACTCAAATTACCCACAAAACCAACTCATCCCTAGAAGGCTAAAGGATTTGGATTAAGTACGGTGGAGGAAAACTCTTCAAAGCACGCTCTCGTCTGCCAAATGAGGTTTCGAGCTGCCTGCTGCACGAAAGAAATTGTGAGCAGGGAAGATGGGAATGGAAATGAAGCTGTGGAAGTGCAGGGGGAGGTGAACTGACCTCTACTAAAGGACAGGCTAGAAATGGTGATGACTGAATTATTTACTCTCATCAAGTGGGATAGGGATCTTTTGCAAAGGGCCGGAAGACAGGGAAGGGTAAGAAAGGCTAAGGGAGTCTGTGTAGAGCTGGCCTCTGGTGGGAAAGGGGCTGAGGAAGGCCCACGATGCTGTGAGGCATTCGCAAGGAAGAGCATGAGGGGCGTGTGGAAAGTGCTGGCCAGACTGAAAACTAACGTATGAGAAGTTCCCATGCCAGGGGGCTGAGGGAGGGAGGCAGGAGCCTGTATTCAGGGAAAGGAGAGCAGGAACCTAGTGATGGGTTAAAGGTGAGGACCACAGCACTACTGCTGGTCAGGCATGGCCATGGGGAGGGGGAACCAGGGGAAGACTTTGGATCTACTGGAATTTTTGTGGTCCCACTGGAAGGAGCTGGGCTATTCTGCCATCATAAACAGCCATTCTTCCTGTCCTGTCGGTCATTATTTGGGCCACTGTATGGAGAACCTCTCTTCCTCGTCTTTTAGAAATGTACATGGTATTTTTTAAATTTTTTTTTCATGTTTTTGCATGCTGTTGTGGTTTAACCCCAGCCAGCAACTAAGCACCATGCAGCCACTCACTCACTTCCCCCCCCACCCGGTGGGATGGGGGAGAAAGTTGGGAAAAGAAGTAAAACTCGTGGGTTGAGATAAGAACGGTTTAATAGAACAGAAAAGAAGAAACTAATAATGATAACACTAATAAAATGACAACAGTAATAATAAAAGGATTGGAATGTACAAATGATGCACAGTGCAATTGCTCACCATCCACTGATCGATGCCCAGTTAGTCCCCGAGCAGCGATCCCCTCAGCCCCACTCCCCCCAGTTTATACACTAGATGTGACATCACATGGTATGGAATACCTTGTTGGCCACTTTGGGTCAGCTGCCCTGGCTGTGTCCCTTCCCAGCTTCTTGTGCCCCTCCAGCCTTCTTGCTGGCTGGGCATAAGAAGCTGAAAAATCCTTGACTTTAGACTAAACATTACTTAGCGACAAATGAAAACATCAGTGTGTTATCAACAGTCTTCTCATACCTAACTCAAAAACATAGCACTGTTCCAGCTGCTAGGAAGGCAATTAACTCTATCCCAGCTGAAACCAGGACAGGTGCTAAGTGAAAAGGCCCTGCTATCTACTGTGGACCTCTGGCTGCCTGTCTTTGAAGATCTGTATTTGAATAAGGATTATTTTCCATCTAATATTAACAAAGAAAGATATGATCTTGGTATTGTGGTGCAAGTTGCAAAAATAATTTCTGCTTGCTTGGTAGCTCCATCCTTTGAAGTATCCAGATTCTCTCAGGGGTGTATGTGACCTCACCTTCTAGTTACCAAACTTTTCCAAATGTCGGATTACACTCAACACCAGATTAGGAATGTGCTTGACATTTCTTTATAAGGTGCAGGAAAATATCTGGGTAGAGATGAAAGCAGATACAAGTGTAACTGGGATATTGGAATAAATTATATATTGCTACTATTACACTTCTCTTCCTGTGCTTCAGCCTACCTTTGTGTTGGAGCTTTGGCTAACATTCAATTGTCTGCATACTTTCTGAGAACGCATGAGAAATTTGTTCCTTACAAGTCCAAATCACCTCAGAAAAGGGACTGCAATGATTTGCTCTGTAGCATTCACATTCAGAAACAAACTCTCAGACTACTTTTATACCCTTATTTATTTACGTCCACGTCTTAAGTTACAGGTGGCATTGCCGGTGCAGTAGAGTTGGCAGTTTGATGACTATGGACTACTGGAAATGCCAGTACAATGTTTGATTCTGCTGCTATTTGTATCCAAAATTTATGTGTGGAAAACTGTAGACCAGCACCTGAAAATGCCCCAAAACAATTTTATTATAAATACATAAATATGATGAATATTTACAGAAGACTGAATAGCTGATCATATACCTCAGCAAGAGGTATCATCTGTCCTTCACAGATAAACATTTTTAAAACACTGAGACAAAACCTCACAATTTGGAATAAAAAAGAAACAGAAGTTTGCTGGGAGGTATGCAGGGCTAGTCTATAGGGATGTTCAGCTCTGGTCATGACATGAATAATAGAGGCATCATCAAGATAATAATCTCTGCGCATTCAATATTTCGTATTCATTCTTACTCAATAGCACTCCTATGGAGCATTCAGTATTTTGGCATGGCTTATGTTAATACATTGTTGGTTTTCTTAAGCAGAATGGGTCTTACTATTTATCATAATTTTAACTCGTTAAAATGAGTTCAATGAGTAGAAAAATAAACTAGGTGTGTCTGTTGAATGACATATGCTGGTTTGTTTACTTTTCTTAGTATGTTTTGTAGCTATTTGCTGCTCTTTCTTTTTTCCTGAACAGTCTCCCATTTCCAGCTGGGGGTTTAAAATGACAGTGTCATTATTCTCTTGTGTCTTGACCTCACTTCCTTATTTGACCCTTAGTTTTATTTATAAAAATGTTTCATTTATAAATGTTTCATAAGTTTCATCTATAAAAATGGCCATTGCCTGTACCTTCTCCTCACCAAGTGCTGCTCCACTTTTCTCTCCTAGCAAGTTCCTTCTCTCTGGCCACTGTCTCATTACTTTCAGCATACCATCACTCCTGTCTTTCATTCTGCTCTTCTACACATAGCAACGCATGTGTTCTTTCTGCCATTTTCAGGCTCTTTTTTCCTTTCCTTATGGCGTAGTAGGGTTGTCTGATTGTGTGCAGGTATGCTGTTTTAACTTTGCATGGTATCTTAGAATTCGTGTTCTTAATGTGGCTGAGTTTGTAGCTGCTCATTCACTCTGCTCCCTTCATAGTTCTTGAATAGATGAGTCCCTCTGCCAAGCCTCAAGTCTCTCCTGCCAACATCACTTTAGTCCAGTGGTCTGCCTTGGCTTGATACTGTTTAGTATCTTCCCAAGGAGGAGTTCGTGACCTGTGGACCTCTTTGATTATTCAAACATCTTTTTTGTTTCCTTCCAAATCATTACAGCCCCGCTAGTATATTCAGAGTCCTTTGTCTCCAGCAGACTAGTGGGAATGCAACGGCAAATTAGCTGGATTCAGTACTGGTGCTATTCTGTCTGTGTCGATACCAGTCTGTGGCCTTATTTTACCATTTCATCTGCTGCACTCACCCAGAGACTCCCAGCAGGGTAGTTTATAACAAAGAAGTGAATGATAGAGCGGACCTTAAGCTGAATAACATTGGAGTTGGAAGACTGATATTAAAGGCTGAGTAGTACTTTTAATTTAAATGTTAACTGTTCTAATAATTTTGAAACCTGCATGTTTCTTTGGATAACTTTGTACTATGCTTTATCTCATGAGACTTTAGATATAATCTTGATTTCTAAACTGAGGGTTGTTTGAGAAAGGGGTTCCCAAGACCTTCTTAACAAGTAACAGCAATTTATGAAATGACCAGGTGGCCCCAGTGGGTTTTTTCCTTGTTTCTGGGAGAAGTGATGGGGGTTGCACGCATGCATCTGAGATGCATGCAGTGCCTGTGGTCCCACCCTGAATGATCCCTGTCACTTGTCAGTTAGTCCTGCACATGCAATAGAGACTGAAGCATCTGCACACAATAGGACTAGGCAAAATGCTTTGCAGCCAGCCTATTCTTAGGAAAGTGGGTGACTCAAGGGCATGTTCTGTGGTCACTGAACCTGCAAGAAACCTGTATGGGGAAAGCTGAAACCTATCACTGGCAGAAATCTGAGACTGTCAGTGGGCCTGTTGTTATTGTTGACCTCTGTCTTTTAGGGATTGTATTTTCATTTTGTTTTTACTATTGGGCAATGTGCCCTACTAATCTATAGTTATTTTAGAAGAGGTTCTGAGGTTTTTTTGGAAGCCAAAGAGATGATGTGTTTTCTTGTGCAAGTATTTAAGAATGCTGACTTGTTGCTACTTTTCAAACCTGAGGGAATATTACAGAGGGCACCAATATCTGCCAATCAGCATTGATTAAAAGATGGAGATGAAGGACACTTGTGATACTGTAATTGCACTTCCTGAATAATGGACCTGTCTGTAATTAAGACCATGGCATTCCTCATACACACCCCTGGAAGTCTGAGATGTTTTGTAAAAATTCTTGATATGTTGTGCTGGTTCAAAAGTAGGAAATAAGGGGTTGGGGTATCAGTGAGAAGGAGCATGAATCTATATGGAATTCACAGGCTGAGGTCTAGTGTTTGAAGAGATCAGGAAGGGGAGATCATAAATGTATTGGAAGGAGCATGAAGCTATTTGTGGCAGTAGTGGAGGGAGGGGACCTGGATGAGTGTACTCAGCTTTTGGGAACTATTGGGGCTATCCATGTTAGGCCAGTGAGGATAGTCCTGTTCTCAGTCTGCATCTAAAGGAGCTGTTCTCTACTGACTATGGAGAGAGCCAAGAGGAATTAGCATCTCTAGGCTAAAATTAGCCTGCCTGAGTCATGGAGTAATAGTCTGCTGTAGGAAATGTCTGTGAGAGCTCATCTACTCCACCACTTACTCCAAGGCAATTATCTACAACATTTATTGCAGGCATTGATGAAAGCTGTTCTTAAAAGTCTTTGTTAATAGATTGGGACTGTTGAATTTCCACTGCACCACCTCACTAGTCTTGCCAGAGAAAGAATTCTGTAATGTCTAAACTAAACCTCTTCTGCTGTAAGTTCAGAACATTCTTGACCAATTAAAAATGAGCCATGTCAATGCTAACTGGTTAATCCCATTCACTTTGCACTACTTTATCTTTAAAGTATCATCATCATTTTGCAAATCAGTCTTTTTTTCTAGACTTAAATAGCTTGAGGTCCTTCAATAATTCCAAATTTTCTTCATATTTCTAGACATATTCTCCATTTTCCCCACAGGAGGCTCACATCTTTTGTAAAGTGCTGTGCCACCATCTGACAATGGGACATGGACTGGAAGAATTACTGCTTTTTGACAGTGCCCTCATCATTGTTTCTTTAAAGAACTACTAGTCCTCCTGGACTCTTTTTTTCCTTCTGACCTGTTAAAATGACATTTCTTGATGGCTGTTTTCCTGAAGTCCATTGTCCTTTTTGCTCTTTGCCTCTTTCTCTTCTAAAGAATCCACAGTCACAGTTACACTTCCACCTTCCTTACCCCATCCGTCCCTGCTCCTTGGGAGTCCAGACAAGTCCTCTCCTTTTTGCCCCAGGATGGACACGTTCTGAGAACTTTCTGGGGAGGAGTCAGCTCACATATCATAGACATCTAGACATTAAGTACCCAGGGCAGATGTCCAGGCTGTCTCTCCAGTCAGTGGATACATAGGGGCACATCCAGGACTGATTGACTCCATTGTACGATATCAGCCTAGGATTAATAACTCGTGTCAAGTGTTTATCTCCCTTCATTGACTATAAAAGTATTTGAGTATTTGACCAACTTGGATGAGACAGGCCTTACAATATTCCTTTTCCAACTACAGGTTGGGAAATTAAAACCTTAACAGATTTTACCAAACACCAAATTATACAGTTGAGGTCATTTTGATTACTATCATCACAAGCTTTGCCATGTGGATTTCCCAAGTGATCTTATGCTGTGCTCTAATCCAAGTCAGCCCCAATAGTCCTCTACCCCTTCTGACATTGTCCAAAGACCTTAAAGCAGCAGGTCTTTCTCTGTTTGGACCTTGGAGAAAGTGTATATGTGCTTAATATGTAAGACTTTTCCTGTCTGTCCTGCTTGAATGAACTGTAACGTCCTATAAATATGCCAAGTCTATATATTGTCCAACTAATTCTGCTGTGTCAGTGAAGTCATAATTCTGATCTTAGTATAAGACTTTGGGCTCAATGCTCTTTTTTCCCCTTTGTTCATGGAAAAGATATGGTTCATTGACCGCCATCCTCCTTTGGCCTTCTGTAACCTTAGTTTAACTTCATCTTTTATGATTTTAAGCCCATCCTGCAGGCTGCCCTTGTTTAACCCTTCCTTGAGAATTTCAAATTCTAGTCTCCACCAGTTCTGGTTTAAAACTCTGCTCATTATGTCAGCAAGCCAGTGTGCAAAGATATTCTTTGTTATTAGGAAGCTTAGGATGTGAGGGAGGATATTGAGATGGTAGGCCACTGGGGAGAAAGCATGTGTAAGAGGTCAAAACAGAAGCCTAAAACTGTTTCACTTTGAAAGTATTTCTCACCAGAAATTTGAAGGACAAAATTAAAAATCAAGTTTCTGTCCAAAATTTTGCAATTCTGGAAAACCTCTTCACTAAAGTGAAAATAAAATGCTAGTTTTAAAAAATGTTAGTCAGCTCACAGGAAAAAAAAAATCAGCTTTATTTTAGTGAAACTGGTTTGTTTGTTTGGGGTTTTTTTTGTGGTTTGTTCCCAGTTCTCTTTCACAGTGTGCTGATGCTTAGAGAACTTGACAGTGTGGTAGTGAGGAACTTGATAGCGTATACGAATACAAAAGAAGAGAGTAGAAGTTTCTCACTGGAAATTTTGTATTGCAGAGTAGTTTGAAGCAGGGTTTTTCTTCATTCTAAAATTAGTTTGAGTCTGAGATCTTATAAGAACAAACCCGCATGCTTGGCAGTGATCGGCGTGATTTCCATCCTGCTCCAGTGTGAAATGTCATGTTCTAGGCAGGCAATGAAATTCCCTAACGCTCTCATTTTTTCCACTGGCCTCAGAAAAATGGCAAACCTGGTTGCAATTGTACTTCATTAAATAAAATAGCTGTTAAACACCGTTTCAGTGTATTTCAGTTAATATCCAGTTACTAGAGAACTGGCCCCACCTAATGTAACCCATCAGACTTAAACAGCTTAACAAGTTTAATGTTCTGCATCAATTTCTGAATTTCAGGCGATTGTTCAAATACTGGATTTGCAAGTAAGATATGGGACTATATTGGCCCCTTCTTGCGAAGAGGTGAAGCTGTTTGCCATCTCAGCCTACGTGTCACATCAAGCTCTTTGTAACATCTTCTGTTGCATTCTGAGTGCTTTTAGAGATCATACCACCCAAATCAAGTCTAAACTCATCTGTGAGTCCTTCTGCTTAAGACTGTGCCTGATGGATTCACTGCTGGTCTCTTTTGACATCAGAGGAGTCTGCTGTATCCTCTCTTCTGTACCAGTGGTGGCCATGGGGATCTAGACCCTCTCTGTGCTTGTAAAATTGCTGGACCTGTTGAGAAATGCTGCCAATAGTTTAGTAGACTGCCAAGAATGAGGTTTGTATATATGTGGCAATGAAGGAGAGGTTACTGATGGCAGTTATGCAAGTGATGGAGCTGTTTGTTTAACAAATGAGCTCATAAGAACTTGACTTAATGTGTGCAATGTAATAGCACTTCAGAAAGTAATGTAAAAGTTCACCCATTGATTTCCTTGCTTTCGGTATTGTGATGGGTTGACCCTGGCTGGACG
>VYZV01045354.1:1677-30820 GCA_013401275.1 Pandion haliaetus
ATTTCCTTCCCCCTCCCCTGTCTGCCTCCCAGGCTTGGCCAGCTGGGCAGTTTCCCACTGAGAACATGCCTGTGAGGAAGGAGGAATTCCTTCCTATAATATCCCAGGTGATCAGCTTATGCTACAATGCATAAATGTCTGTTACTGTTATTTGTTTTTACTCCCCCTAGTTTAAATTGCTGTAGGATGACTATGGTTCTGTTTCTAAATTTAGACTGGTGGAGGTGTTTAATTTTTTTGTATATGTAAGAGTCTAGGTCTTACCACAAGGAGTCATTGCAAGCAGCCTAATCCCTTCAGTAATTCCTATCTCTGTAGTGATACTAGCTTGCATAATACTAGGTAAATCTCTGTTGAAGAACTGATACTGGAAATGAGGGGAGGGACAGTGTCTTGTTACAAGTATGTGGACTGATCTTGCCTACCAGGCTGTTACTCAAAACTGGAATTACCAGAGTCTAGTAGTCCTGGTGTTAGATATCTGAATGCTAAATGTATGTTAACAACCCTCTTTGCTGAAAGGACGTTGAGATTTGTTAGTCTAAAAATTGATATATTTTTTCCTTCATTGGAAAAGGTATAGAGAGATGCTTTTTTTAATTCTGTAGGGATTTTGTAATGTTATTAAAATGATTTTAAACAAATAATTGGTACAGACACAAATCTTGCCCAAATAGAGTATGCACTTGAGGATAGAAATGAAAGATGTTGAGCTACCTCATGCTTCTGGTTTTATATTAATGGTATGTCCATATAAAAATGGCTTTATCTGAAATGTAGTACTTTTTGAGCACTGTTCTGTACTAGTTGTTTTGACTGTGGGTTCTTGTGCTCTTCCCCGTTACTGGCAGTAAGGCCACACAAGCAAGGGGGGGCAGCTAGATAATAAAGCTGCAAAGTGGGTTCAGAATTTGTACGCGCTTAGTTTTAGTTTTCTAGCGCTTAGTTTTAGTTTTCTAGCGCTTAGTTTTAGTTTTCTAGCGCTTAGTTTTAGTTTTCTAGCGTTCTCTAGCTACTGCATTTTGAATTGCAGGTTAAATGTACATGGTGGTTAAACTGTAGGAGTTTTCAAATGTGCACTTACATTATCTAGTAATTTGTTACAAGATTGGATTTGAAGCATTAGCTATGTGAAAGAGTAAGTGCAAACTCGTGTTCTAAAGAATATTTTCCTGAACCAAGATTTCTGGTACTGCTTAAAATAAAAGAAGAAAAAAAATAAATCCCGCAAAAACCCACCAACCCAAAAACCCTACACGAAACAAAAAAAACTATCACAGAGTTAAAATAGGTAAAGCCACAGTTTCTCTAGCTAAATGTGTTCTTTTTCCTCCTACTCATTTTTTTCCCTAACAATTGAGCATTATGAGTTTAAGATGTCTAGCCTGATGGGCTTTCTGACCCCCCAGAGAATCCCTCTAAAAATATTAATGGGAATCTGTTGCCCCAAAGTAAATTTTCTTAGGTAGTGGTGGTTTGACTACAGACTAGCTCTATAAGAAAATGAATCCTACAAAAGACCTGTTTGTGCTGGGATCAGGAAACTGCTCTGGCAAACTGCATGCAGCCCATCGGCTTAAGATGTTGTTTCACAATTTGCTTGTCTTCGGCATGAGGACTAGCTAGCCCTTGAGTGAAATCTGGGAACCTTAGGGTTTGTTTCTCTTCCCACTGCCTTCCCCCTTCAAATCAAAAGGAATAAGGTTTGTTTCCAGTATATTGAGACAAAAATGTTTCCTAGCTATTTGTTTGCAAGGCATATAATAGCATCCTTGCCATCAGCTTTCTATGTGAAGGTCAACAGTTGCCAAGGACCTGAATGGAGGTAGTGTTCTCTGCAGTGGTGTAGGAACAGCATGGAGTTGAGCAATATAGATTGAGAGGTGAAGCCTATACTGATGTTAGTTACAGAGCAGGATGCAGGAGCCTTGAGCGTACCCTGACTCCTATTCTAACCCTTCCTGTGCATAGAAGGAAAAATTTCAAAAGCTCTAATGCTGAGCTGTGCAGGAAAAGGGAAAAGGTGTTATGTAAGAGTTTGCAAAAATGTTGAAGTTTGTTGGTTCTTTCTGAGAAACAAAACACCGTGTGCAATAGCAAAGCAATTGTCAACCCATTACGATTTACAGCATTGCTGAAATCATGGCCAAGCTTTGGCTGAGAACTGTAAGACACTAGCTCTTCAGAGAGTTGAAGAGTTAGGGAGGCTCAGTGAAGGCTTTGCAGCGACTTACAGCAGTGACTTGGCCAGATGGGCTTGAAAGTGGAACTGGGTCCTGACCCACTCTGTCTGCTTCCACAGCAGGCTATTAGCTTGCTTGCTTGAACTGTTGAATATTTAGATCCACCCACTGTCCCCTGTGCCAAGACCACCCTGCTGCTACTCGTGTCATGTAGATTTGGCACAGAAGCTGCTTTTAAACAGCTAATGAGTTGCATGTTGAAGCGCAGGCTGGTCTCCCCTATTAAAATCTGTAAAAGAATCAGTGATAAGTCAGCTAAGTAATCTACTAGCTACTGATAACTATTGCATCTTTTCATAGACTGGCCACGCTACCTGCTTTAGTGCTGAAGCAGATGCTGTGACTTTTTTAAAATAGAAGAAATGCAGATTTTCTTACCCCAAAAAATTTCTTTAAAAGAAAATTGTGGAATGTAGACTTACTGTAATGCAGTAATTAAATGATAGCCCACTGTGGGGATAATTATACCTGTGCCACCGCAGTATTAACATGAGAAGAATACTAAGCCTTGCTTATCCCTATTTAGGAAGAACTGGAGCGATGAGTTAGGTGGATGTGAGGTGTTCTTTCCAGTCCATCAGTAACAGGAATCTTGGAGGTAGTACATTAGATCATCTGACCAAGTTACCTTGCACCCAAGAACTTTTAGAAAGCTAGCTGATGAGATGTTAATCTTCAAATGCTGGGCAAATTCCAGGTGAGTGGTGTAGTGCTCCCTCCATACTTAGAGTGGATGAAGAGGGGGGTACTGCCGCTGGCAGAGGAGCTGCTGAGAGAAATGCTTGGGATGCTGCAGCTCCAGGTGGGTGGCTATAACCAGGAGCTACAGTCATCACACAAAGTTTTATTTATAAGATTTTAACTCAAAACACAGAGGATGCAATTTTACAGTATGCTGGAGGCAGCAGATCCTTAAACCAGCTTTGTCAAAGGTGCGACTTCTGTCTCTTAGCCTGTTGTCCCACCATTACAGTGATGATGTGGCCTTCAGATCAAAGTGGATCTTGAATGTCACTTCTAACCCAAGTCCTTTTGAATTTGCAAATACTGTTTATATTGGCAAAGACAACTTAAATGGTCTCTGCTCCACTCCCAGCTGTCTGTTAATACCCACTGGGTTTTCTAAACTTGATTAATGGAACAGTGTGTTTTCAAAAAAAAAAAAACAAACCACACCTGCTTTTAACCCAGATGATTTGACTGACCCAATGTTGCCATGTCACCACTCTAAAATATGCAGCTGTTGTTACTGGCTTCATGACATCACAGCAGGATTGAAGATGGTAAACATCAAGAATTTTAAGAGCATGGTAGTCTGGTTTAACAGACTTGACTCGGGTTAGATACTGTTCTTCCAGTTCGAACTTGAGATGAACACGATCAGGGAGAAGATTTACACTGATTTCCAGCTGTGAGGTTGCTGAAGCACCAGAGCTGAACCATGTGGCTTAGTACTGTAGCTCAGCTGATTTTTAATAGATGGTTGTCATCAGATGTCTCCATGTCCTTAGTTGTGGGTTCTTCTTCCCTTGTACTGGCCCTACTGCTATTCTGATCCCAGGGTGAGCTGATGTAAAATAAATTCATTAAAAAATTAATTTTCTGCTATTTGTAAAGATCTCCAAATCTCTTCACTGAGACTGGAGGAGCAGTGAAGAGAGGAGGAAAAGGAGAAAGGCAGGAGGTATAGGGCTTCCTCATAGAGCGGTTGTTGGTTTAACTGTGGGGTGAAATGACAGCCTTGAGCTGTGTGTGGTTTCACATTGGGAGCAGTGCTGGTTAGATTGGGGGTTTTATTAATGAGCTTCCTTCCCCCTCGTGCTGGGTCAAGAGATACCTGTGTGGCTGAGAAACTGGAGCAAGGAACAGAACCCACTGGAGCATCTGGGGAAGGAAGGGTATTAGCACTAGTGCTGGAAAAAATACAGCTTTATTTCCTACAGACAGACTTGCATGAGTCTTAAAGTCATCTGTTAGCTGGGATTTTTATTATTCCAGGTGGGGTAAGGAAATCAAGCTGAATTTAACAGAAGGGCTGAATGATCCTCTTGCACTTGATGAACTTCTCTGTCATCCAAGTGGCAAAGGAAGGTAACAAAAAGCAAACCGGTTTCACTAATCCCACTTCGTACAACTTTCTGTGCATGCTGCATGCCCTGTGTAGTATAGGGCTGTAATGCTTCAAGGTGCCCATGTTCTTATAGAAATTTTATGATTAGAATATTGACCTGAATTAGAGAATTTTGTCTGCTGGGGAGACCCTTCTGGAGTTGGTGTACCATTTCCCACTGCATGCAGTGAGGAAAATCGGTGTTAAGCCAATCTTTTCTATGTCAGAGCATTAAGTCAAATTACAGATTTTAAAAGTAATTTGATCGTTAACTGGTACACAGAAACATGAGGTTTTTAAGTGTCTCTGAAAGTGAAACGTTTCAGGTATACTGGGAAATAGCCTGTAGTTCTGATGTGTATCACATGGCTTGCTCATATCTTCAGTCTTCATATTATTAGTGCAGAAGTTCCTAAAATGCTACTCTGATTGTGGTGTGAAGCAAGTCAACTGTCATGAATTGCTATTAAAATGCAAACTAAAGACCGGCTTTCTACAAAGTAAAAATACTACCTCTTTCCACTTAAACTTGCAAAAATTATCTGCACCAAACTCTGAACCAGTCATCCTGAGTGGTGTATTTATACGCTGTTTAAAATAGTTGCTGCGTGCATGATGCAGGGAAGTAGCTTTTTCTCCTGTTCGGGGGTGAGGTGGGAAGGAACAAACACCAAAACAAACAAAATATAGTGCTGAGAGAGGAGCACCAAAATTCATTGGGAAAATTAGTTTGTACTAAATTCATAGTCATCTAAGCCTTACACACTACCTAACAAAGCCACTGGTGTTTGAGTTACTGTCAAGGGAACTAGATAATAAAACACCTTCAGTAATGGAAAACTTTTAGACTGACTATGGTAAGTATGATTTTTTTTTTGTCATAAACTCTAAGTTAACTTACAAATGCTGTACTGAAACTTTTCCAAAAGCAGAAACCAAGAGGCTACTGTTTTGTCTGTAGATTTTTTTTTTATTGTTGGTTGAGATTACAGCGTAGCTTTTAGAGCATCAGACTTTATTTTAAAATAGTGTGACCTTATGTGTTGCTGCCTTGTACAAATTCTTAACACTGTAGGCTAAAATAAAATCGTTGCAAGACACTGAAATGTCATGACGGAAAACAAATGCTTAAACATGGTTAGAATCCACATGCTTTGTTGACAACTGTGTGCGTATATGCTCTTAAATGTGCTCTGAAATGAAAGAAATCAAGTGGTTGCAAGCTGGGAGGAGAAAGGCATTGTGAGTATTGCTGAAGGAACATTTATTTAAACACAGGTTAAGGATAAGTCTTCTCAACTGTTGTTTCTGCTGAATTCTCCTCTGTCATAGTGCCTACTACATTCCATTGCTTTTGTCTGGGCTTGGTATTTGGGAAATTTTGGTGAGGGCTGGAAGGTGGGGGGGCACTCTGGAAGCTGGTCAGCAGTAAGGAGAGGAGGGCTGGTGTGGGAATTGTTGAGTGGGGTCAGGGTTTAACTTTAGTGGCCATTCATCAGATGATGATTGATTGCTGTGCAGTCCCAGGGGACATTTAACAACATCTCCGCCCATCCCCCTGCCCCCTTTGAAAGCAGATGGACCAAAAAATGGGGAGAGCGACACCCAGGAATTCCTGCTGTTGTAAAATGTTTTTACGGTGCACTGTACAGCCTTTCCTGAAGCAATCACATTTATGGCCTTGCTGTTGTATTTCTTGGGCTGCTGTGGCTGTAAAAGATGAATAGCCCTGTAATATGGTTCACTGATTCTGTTTAAATTGAAGTAGGCTCCCTTTATTGTTTTGTGTCTAAAATTGTATGCCACCAATTCAGAAATATTTCCTGTTTGGGAAATAATCAACCCATAGCTGATTTATTTTAAAATAAATCACTTTCAACTATCTCTAAAACTGTTCCTCTCCTGCTTCTGACTTTTCTCTTCATTTAATTTTGATGGAAATTCTAAAATACTAATTAATGTAGTGAAGCAATTTGGTAGATTTATCTTCTTTTTTTAACTTGCTTATGAATCTTTATTCCCTTACTAGATAGTTGTCAAAATGGGTGTCAGAAAGGCACCAGTTTCTATCTCAAAACAATTGTACTTTTACTTAATTACTTAATAATTACTACAGAAAAACAATTCATCACATGCAATTTACACAATTCTGAAATTTCTTCGAAAGGAGAAATCTCTCTGCTTTCTTCACATTTCTCTTTCTTTGCTGCCTATCAGAACACTTGTGTGGTTTGGAAACACCGGTGTGTTGAAAGGTTTTCGCTTATAAAACAGTTTTTCCATACATTTGGAAAAATAGTGAAATTAACAGGACAATAGTTAATTTACAACTTGATGGATCTTTTGACTGTATCATCTCTGCTGCTTCAGATAAGGGGGGGGGGGAAGGGAGTTTTAGGACTTTCCTGGAAGTACTGTATTTTGGGGGTTTTTTTTGTTTGTGTTTGTGTGGTGTGGGGATTTTTTGTTTGGTTGTGGTGGTGTTTTTTTTTTAGCTGAGTATCAATCATAAGCTGATCTCTGTTATGGACGACTTGGTATTACTCTTCCCTTCCTTCTAACTACCCCTGCCCATCCACATTTCAAGACCAGTCTTGTTGTTTGTCATATGAGCATAGAAGGAGCAGTATGTTGCTATATTAACAGTGCAACTGAAATGTGGGGTGGCCTTTTCACATTGCTGAAATTCGAAGAAGGGGAGGTTCTGCCAACCTTTTAGGTACACTACAAGTGCATCAAATCTAAATTGAGAACAAGTAGTGTATTGTCCTACTTAAATAGTTGGTATGAATTTTTTGCAGGGGGTTGCTTGTTGGGGGTGGTGGTGGGGAAGGGGGGATTTGACTTGTTTTCTCCCTCTTCTATTTAGAAACAGGCATAGAAACTTAATCTAGCAGTATGTGACCTTTGTGGCCATGACCTAGGGACTGGGATGTGAGCAGGCTTGAGCTTAAACAATAAATGCCTGGTTGTGGTTGCAAGTGCAGGCAAGCTGGATGTTGTGCTCCAAGCTCCATTGGCCCGGCCCGGCTGGCTCAAATCCCCCTCACTGTTGCACCCTGCACAGCTGGGTACTTTCCAGTTTAATTCTCTGGGAGTGTGGGCCCAGTGCTGGGTGGAGCTGATGTACAGCCTGTTGGGTGCTCCTTGACAGTGAGTATGTGAGATTGCCCACAGGAGAATGGCCCTTCTTGTACCTCTGCCAAGTTTGGGGGTTCTGTTGTAGTCTTTGTGTCCAGAAAGGAGTTTCTGGGGGGGTTCCTATTTTTTTATCTTGAAGCTGGCTGACTTCCAGTTCTTCTGGTGGCTAACTCCGTGCCCACTGAGACAAGTAGGGATTATGCATTTGTGCTTTCTCCTGTGTGTATTGAAGGTAACTTTTAAATAACAGTGTAATGATGGAGATCAGCCCATCACTGTCTACTTTTCACCTGAGCCTGTTAACTCCCAGATTTAAGTCTAGGTTGTTTTCACCATTTTGTTTACTAAGAAACAAATATGATGCTTTATCAATTGCTCTGCAGTATTTGCGCAAGACTTTCCCCTGCCATGTCCTACGTAATCTGCATATTTCTGAAATGAGATTATGGCTCTTGTCTCTCTTCATTGTAAATTCAGGAGTGATGTTTTCCACCACATTTTGGTGGGTGGCAAGAGGCAACCGAACAGCTTAAACTTAGTTTCTCTTTGGTTTGAATGGCTAGATGACTCTTTACCGCTGGATGCTGTTACCTTGCAGCAGGAGTGCCTGGGTGACAGAGCTGATCCGTGGTGTATTACCAAGCTTTTGTTTCTGGTGTTGACTATTTTGGAGGACTAATAACAGCTTTAACTTGCTTCTGGACTTCTGTTCATATGGTCACCATTTTCCTTTCAGCTGCTCTGCTTGATTGAGGCCCCAAATCCCTGCTGTATGTTTTTAAAGTATATCGGATTCATATGACTTAACTTGATACCCTGTCTTGGTTTTCATTCTCTCTCAACTTCTCAGTTGTTTAAGTGGAGTCATTCAGCAACATGTAATAAACATTCCCTGTAATTTCAACAGTAAAATTACAGAACTGCATGAGCAAGTGAACATTGTATACAGATTTAGACAACCGCAGTGCAAAGACAAGGAACCCTCTAGTTGAGGAAGATGAAGCATTTGAATAATGCATTTCAGAGCCAAGGCAGCTTTTTACTTATAAAAGATGGAGGATCTGAGACACTGCTTGGGGGTTTAGTATTTGAACAGAAGCAAAACATAAGTCTGTTGCAGTTTCCCTACAGCAAAAGCTAACTTAAAAAAAAAAAAAANGGGGTGTCAGTAAAATCTGACATGTGTGCATAAACACACACATACCCCTTTGAGAAATTAATCCATATACCACTTCAGCTGTTGTGCTTATAGGAGCTTAAAATGTCACTTTATGCAGCACAGGCAATTTGAGGGAATCACCTGTCCTGTCCTCCCCCTTCCTTTTGAGGGAGAAGGGAAAGGGGGATGTTATGCGCCATATCATGAACTGTTAGCTGGAATCGGGAGCGGCTGGATGACAGCTGTGAGAAGGCAGGCATATCAAACACTTGTCGAATCTTTGTTCTGCTCTTACTCCTTTCTGTGAGGTAGATCTCAAATAGCTGGTGATGGAAAAATTGTTTGTAGTATGAAACCTTGTTTGCCGTTGTATTTGCCATTTGACTCTTCCAAGGTAATCTAGATTTTCTAACGTTACACTCTAACAAAAACAGTGTATGTAGTTAAGAGCAAGGCTTTGAATACAGAACTTCCTTGTGTGAAAGTGGTGTACTCCTCCACTTGCATCTTTGGAAACAAAACAGCTGATTTCTGCTTGCCTGTAAGAAAACCGGCGTCTATGGAAGATGCTATTTCTGTGTGCTACTTCCCCCTACTGGGTGGAATGGGAACAGTTATGGCTGATGAATGGATCCAACTTCCTAGGCTAACATCTTGGTGTAAGACTTTCATTGTGATTTGTACATAGGGTTTTCAAGTGCTTTGTGAATAGAATGGGGATTTAGTGGTTACCCACAGTTCACTGTAGCATTCAAATGTTCTGATGGGCATGCTAATGTTGCAGTCTTGTTTTCCAATTTAAGCATCTCTAAGTATCACTAGCATAGAAACACTATGTCATAAGCAAAGGTTTTTTGCTTTGCTGTTGGGAGCGGCAGGAGGGAGTCTTGCCGAACGCGGTCACTGCTCTGAACATAAGGGATTTCTATATTTTGAAAACATAAAAAGGATGGTTCTCAGCATGCATAATTTGTTTTCCCCTTCCAGTGATGGGTATGCTGGTGCTGCAGTTCTCCAGTGCATTGATTATTAAATGACCCACTTAAGGGAATGTGGTGTTTGTGTATGCAGGAAAAGTCTTCACCTGAAACTTGCCATAGATGACATCTCTGATCTGCAAGTGTTGGCAGATGGCTTCCGCTCTTAAGAGGAGCTGATGTGGACACTCTTCCTAGTATTGTATTGCAAAGAAAACAATGACACTTCCATCTAACTGAGACTATGATTTGGAGCTTACTGGAAAGGATAGCTCTTCCTCTGTGGAGAAACTATTGTGAAGTCTTTGCCTATTGCTACTGCCTCTAACCATCTCCTTTATAGTTGAGCTGTTGGAATTTTTTTTTTTACACCCTGGCTCTTTTTTCTATTTTCTAATTAAAATTCTTCATTAGATAGTGGTACAGATTTTGTTTTTGTTTTTTTGTTTTTTTTTTTTTCTTCTAGGTACTGCATTTCTACTGTGATACTTGTTCTGTCCCCATATGTCGGGAATGTACCATGGGACGACATGTGGGTCACAGCTTTATCTACCTCCAAGATGCCCTACAGGATTCCAGGACTCTCACCATTCAGCTCCTGGCAGATGCTCAGCAAGGACGACAGGCTATTCAAGTAAGATACTCCCAACTTGAGTATTTTATTCACCCCCCCATTCTTCCCCCCACAGCTTGTTACAGGGCAAGGTGTCAAGGCAAAAAGCTCTGCTTCTGCTGTCAGTCTTCTCAGGCCTTCTGTTCTCTCGGATCTCTAACAGAAGTGGCTGTGGAGCTGAAAACAAAGTGCTGTTATGAGTTTTGCATTCTTGCAGCATAATCTTGTCATGTAAATCACAATAGATATGAAGCTCTGTACAAATGCACTTGAGTGTGAAGCATTTTGAAGAAAGTTCTGATCTTGCATAGCAGTGCCAAGCCTGGTTTTGTTATTACAACTGAGACTTATTTTCAGCTGTCTTTCATGCCTGTACAGCACCTAGCACTGTAACTACCTATGGCTCTGGTTATGTCTTCAGTGTTGCCACCAAATATAAAATACTAATCAGCTGTTGGATTAGTGTGAAACTTCTAACCTGCCCGTGCAGAGGATTTTGAGCTATCTCTATACATGCACAACAGAGTGCATTACTCTGCACACACAGATGCATGTTATAACTGCCTGTTACTGCATTCTACTTCAGCTGTGTTTTATAATGCAAATATAAATACCTGGCAAGAACTGGAATGAAGGTTAGCATAGTACTTCAGACTACAGAAGGAATTTACATAGGGAATTAACCTGGAGGGATATGTAGATAGTTACTTTTGCTGAGTAATACCTAGTAGTAACTATTATATGATATTAGCAGTAGTTTTGCCTGTATAAAGAGACTCTGGATGGGGAAAGAATAGTGAGAAGCTTCACTCCATACTGCTACCTTCTAGGTTTTTTGGCCTCAAATGCTTTAGATTTGAGCTGGATATTCTGAAACTCAACACTTCTATGTGATTTAACTAACAAGATTTTTTGAGTAAACATCGGTAGAATGCCACATGTAGGAAGTAAACTTATTTTCTGAATTAGGTATACTTTCCTGGCATGTGCATGGTACAAACAATAATAATTAAACCCAAACAAACCCATTGTCCACCCGTCATTGCTTGTTTCTAGCAGATGAGGAAGTAAGCTTGTTCAGTGGGACAGGAGCAGCTAACTTTTCTCTCCTTAAGTCTTTGCACCTGTAGAATGAAGTAAGTATTAGGATGGTATAGATAGTAAACTGTTGTTGAAGTCTCCCCTTTAGCTTGCGATGCTAACTTGTTGCAACAGAACAGCACACACCAAGTTTTTGGAGCTGGATGGCTAATTTCAAACTGCATCTTAGGACAGAATCCTGCAAACCATAGCTTCTTCCAAGATTCGTTTTAAAAATTGGATCATAAGGCTCTTCAGCAGTATCCATACTGAAACATTTCCCATGTCCCCAAAGTGAGCAAGAAGGAAGGGATTATACTAGTTTAAAGAACCTCACTGGTGCAGTATTCTGAAGTTCTCCAGGCTGTCCTAGACAACGGCTTGTCTGTTAGTAATTAAATTACTGCTTTTGACCTCCAGGGCTCTTAATCATCTAACTGGTGTGGATAAATCATCTAAGGAGGGACTGTCTCTTGGAGTAGGAACTAGCAGAATGTCATTGAGTACCACCCTGCCACTATTGCATGAATGCTTTTGTTCCTGTTTGCTTCCTACTGGGTTTACTTTGCTCATTCCTCCCTCATTTTCTTCTGGCTTTTCTGTTGGAGGCTCCTGCCGTTGTAGTGAGCTGACTACCTTATGATGGTACAGGTAAAAGGTGGGTGGTACTGACTATGTTCATGTAACTCGAACAAGCAGCTCAACTGAACTTGGTTTGTGCAGTTTTGCCCTGGTCTAGCTAGAGCCCGTCCAGGTTAAGAGGCTATCTTGGAAGCGTTAACTGGGCAGCTTGTGTAAAGATTCTGTAAAATGAACCATGCTTTTCAAGAACTGAGTTGTTTTATTAGCTTAGTGGGCTTTTTAATCTGAACTACTGTAGAGCAAAAGGGTAGTGAGTGAGCAGATGAGTGATAAAGCTGAGGAGGTGGTAATCTGTGTGTGCATATGAAGGAATGGGCAGACTGTACAATTCAAGACAGCTACTTAAGTAAGCAACATCAGCAACAACTAGAAGAGCATGTGATGCAGTTAAAAGCAGAGGTGCCTGACTCAAAGGTTGATGCAGTGAGCCTGCTGTGTAAGAAAGTTTCCATGGAGCAGAGCTTTCCTTGTTCTTGGGATGATAGGGCTGTGAAGCTATGTATTTATCCTAGGGAGGACACAGCATGTCAGCATGAATTTAAAACAAAACTCTAAAGTAATCAGACTCTAAATTAAAAGAAATTGGCTTGAGTGCTTTTCTTAAAGTTTGGAAACAGTCAACAGAGAATTAAATGCCAGTACAAGCTGCAATATGAAGAACATAGACTAGAGCTTGAAGAGGCTTGAAAAGTAATATGGTGTAGTAACACTTCTTAGTGGGACTAATTCATACTGCTGTACTAGTAACTCTTAATAGGCTCTGAGAGTGATAGCTCTCTGACATGAGATGTTGAGGATTGATGAGGAGGGGTAGTTGAGAGTAAAGGGAAAAATGTGGAATTTGAAGGGCTTTGCAGGAGAGAGGAAATCGAGCCATGAGTCAACTGGCTGGAGAGTATCTGGTTAACCAAAGTTGAAGGCTTTTAGGAAGAAATGTTTATTTAAACTCTTCCTGTGGCTTTGGAGGAAAGATTGTTTTTCAGACTTTTAAAAAAGAAAAAAAGAAGCTGTGAATTGGGATACATTTCAGCCTCTTCATCCACTGAAGTCTGATGTAGTCTGTCACTCCTGAAAAGTCCAAACCTCACTTTTCAAAGGAGTTGAAGTCCTCTGTAAGAAATAGTAAGCCTGGCAGAAAGAGGCTTGCTTTTTTCCTCAGTGAAGTTCTGCAGCAATGGAAGGCTTCCCTTGCTTCCCTGTGCTGTGCTGGTCCTGGCCTGGATCATGCATTTCTAAGCCTGTCCCTAATACAAGAACTTGTGCTTGTGTGTCTGAGTGGTGAGCTGATCCAGCTGAAAGGTTAACCTTTCTATGGGATTACTTTTTGGCTTGGTCAGCCCCCTGGCTGGTTCACTGCAGTGCTACAAGGACTGTTGATGGTGCCAGGGAATGGAGCAGAAACACCCAACTGTGTTGCTTGTAGGACCTCTTTCTTGTCTCAGTGGAAAGCTATCCTCCTTGCTGGGATACTTTCCTAGCCCTTTCAGAGACTTCAGTTGATTCACAGGATGATATGAAAGTCAAAGCTGACATTGGATTAATGGGGTAAGGGGAAGCAGGACTGCTGCCTTCCTATACAAGGAGCTTGTCCTGCTGCCTTGTTTCACCTCACGAATGTGCACACTTAGCTGTCTTCTTTCAGAATTTTTTCCAAGGACTGGGCCACAAACTGAATGTAAATCTGTTACGATGAAAGATAGATGGCTTCTTCAAAATGTCATGTTCTTAAAATACATCTATACATGTGTAATTTTATATATGTATGTGTGTGTAATCTAATGCACTTGGGTAACAGTAAAGCATTGAGTGCTTGTTCCCAATTAGGGTCAGTTTCCAGGTGAACATGCTAAAACACAATTTGATCTGTTCCTGTCAGTTCTCTTAAAAGCGGTTTTATTGGAAAACAAACAAATTCTTTCCTAGCTGAACCTATAGTTGTTTTTGCTGGGATGTTTCACTGTGCAGGCTTGCACATTTAAATTAACACAGTGAGACTGGTTATGTGCAGAACATAGAGGGAGCCGCTCTCTTATCTACCAGCATGAAAGGCTTAGGCGTTGGTGGTGAAGGGGGGTCAGCCATTAAGGCAATGCCTCTTCTCTCCCAAATTGTGGGTGAGGTCACATGAAGTAGACCAACACCTTTATTCTAGGGAAGGCAGGGAGACGGGTACCATAAGAAACTTGGCCAGCCAGAAGAGGAAGCTGATCCGTTGCCTTGAGCCTCTGCCCTTCAGTGGAAGCTTCCCTGTGGGTTGCTCTATGGATCTGTGCTGCTTGGGGGGTCGATACCCGAGAAGGATGGCACTGCTGTGCTGCAAGGGATCGTTCTGGGGTTGTAATATTAAGTTAGCTCAGGCACCCATGTGTGGGGCTTTGAAGTCAGGCTTGCAGGTTTGAGAATCTGAAATGAAGCTTTGTGAACAAAATGGAGTCAGTTGTGCTTTTCTAAATCTAGGAAGTATATCAACATAGGCTGAATTTCTTTATGCTTCTAGTTACTGTTTTGTGTTGTGTTTTAGCGAGTTCCTTAGTGTAACGTGAGCAGATGGTTATCGAGGAAGAAGATGGATTTGACATGTGTCACTGTCCAAACTACTGTTCTGCATAAAACTGTGCGCAAAAAGTCTGTTCTTGCAGTACAAACCAAAGTGATTGTTTGTTGGTTTCTGACATGAGTTAACCTGGCCTCTAGTCCTCCCTCCATCAAAGCTTCTTTTAAAATTCTCTTTATGTGAGAATTTTTCTTCTAAGTGAGAATTTTTTAGTGTTTTACACTTTTTAGGCTGAAACCTTTATATTGGTCCAACTATTGTGATTTGTGCTATAGCTGCACCAATATTACTGGAAAGCCACTGCTAAGCCTATTAATGCTAGTATCTTTACTGCAACTATACTTTGTATAGGATCTTCCAATTATTTTTTTCTAGCATAAGAACATTAGGAAGTTGATATCAAGTTCTTGATGCTGGAGAAAGCTGGCCGTTATGTCCTGGTTGGTTTATCCTGCTGTGAAACAGTGATAAGTAATTGGAAAAGTTCTGTGAAACAAGCCCTCTGTATCTTTTTGTTACCATAAGGAACTGAAAACAAACTATTTATGGATGGAGCACCTTCCATTTGGTGGAAGAGGGCTAACCTGAGATATACGGAAAGGTTTCCTTTAAGTTTTTTGTATTTAATGTGCTTTTAAAAGCTAGAGAGGGATTTGCCAGAGAATATGAATCTCAAAGCTTTTTTTCTTCTTAGTAGGATTAATTACCTCTTAAATTCCATAGTGTTTAAAGTGTAAATCCTCCGTATTGAGGTAGGGGAGTGTGTATTTAAGGTTCTTCAGGCATTACCTGTGGTCCATTCACCCCTGAAATACTGAAGGATTCCTCTGAAGAAAAGAAAGTTTGCCTTCAGGTTTGAATTTTCTCTCCAGAGGTTTGTACCTTCACTGAAAAACTTAAACTACCCAACTTAAATATTGGAATTAATGCCTGAAAAATTATACGTCCCCCCTCATCTTTGGATGGATGGAATTAAAAATCCAAATGCTCATGCAAGCTAGCGTTGATGAGTTGCAATACAGTTACCATAAGCAGCCTTTACATGTCTCATGGTGTTGCCACAGTGGCATGTTGTGCCGCAGTTTGTTCAAACGGGTGATTGTCTGAACTGAATTGATAGAACCTAACATCATGGCTCAGCATCTGGATTAACAAGCTCTGCTGTTTTGGAGACCTAAGTTAGCCTCTTTAAGCAACCGTGTGCTGTGTGGACATAACTGGACACACTGATTTAATTTGGGTATCAGACTATGGAAACCATGCAGTGAGGGCATCAGCACCTTTGCAGTAGCTCTGCAGTTCTTGTTGGGAGTCTGTCAGAACACATGCTTTGTAATGCTCTTTCTCCTGGAGTGTTGTATGCTTCTGATCATAATTTTTCATTTAAAAAAGCAGCATCAGTGAAAACTTGGAGTAGTGATATTTCTAGAACATTACATTTACATATTCATATGGAATATTTAAGTTAAGTAAAGATTAAATTGTAGAAAGCTTTTTGTTAACTTGAGGCTTCCGTTCCTAATGTCCAATAGAAGACCAGAAGTGTGAAAAATGGCTGAAACGCCATTCTACAAAATGGCAAATTCTGATTTGGGCCTCTCTGTAGTCAGCCCAGATATCCAGAAGTGCCACCAGTTCTATGGTACCACTTTGCCACTTCTGGCTCTTGCAGTTGGTTTCTTCAAAGCTTTGTGTTGTAGCATCAGTTGCCGTGTCAGAGCCACCATAGCAAGCTCATTACTAGTTTTTTACTCCAGGTGATTAAATATAGCTAAAGGGGCACTCACAAAGGTGCCCAGGTAAAGGAGGCTTGCAAAGGACACCTGGGGTCCAGTATGACTTTGCTCTTCACCTTTTACTCAAAACTGGCTGGAGCGTGTAGGAACTGGCCAGGCATGCCTGGGTCTGCTGTCTTGCCCTGGAAAAGAGTATTTGGTTTAGCATGTTGTATGTGGGCCCTGGCACTTGAGCATGTTGTATGTAGGCACTGGCACCATGGGTGCCAGTGACACTTTTACATAGGGATGTGTTTATGCAGAGCTAGGTCTAATAAGATGTAAGATGCTGTATGAATTATAGGAATAGCTACTTTGAGGTGTTAACAAAGTAGCCTTTTCTGTTTGTACAAAATATCCAGAGAATAAAAACTTTTAAGACCTGCACATTTAATAACCCTCATTAAATGCTTTGAAATCTGAAAGTACAGGTAATACGGCGTGCTGTTGTTGTCCTCTGCTAAATAAAGTGTGTGTTTTGAATGTGTTTTGTTGCTGTTTGGCTAGGTTTATAGAGAAGAACAAGAAATTCTGAAATGTGCTGGTAGCAATAGCTAGTGATGGATATCCGCATTGCTTTCCTTCATGAAAACATGCTTGTCTGCCCCAGTGGAAGCTCTGTGTGCAAGGTTTCCTTTTGTTGTGGCCCTCTGGAACATATGACTTGCACAAACACTGTTACTTAAATTTTACTCTTACAAATTAGAAGTACCACTTTCAACCCTCAAGTTTACAAGATACATTGCAATGTCTTTTTTTTTTTTTTTAAACACAAGGCACTGATGATATCTCTCTAATAGAACGGGGAGTGGTATTGGCCATTTTGGGGCCCCTGAGAAGTCACAAGTGAATAGATACAGCTGCAAATAGGTGATTTACTGTATCAGCCAACAGCAGGAAACAAAATAGTTGTTTTCAATCTCAAATTCAGTAACCCAACATGATTCTTTGCTAAACACAGGCTTTGTCTTCTGTTTCTCCAGCATGTGAACTGGCTGACCGTCTTCATTCACTAGCACTGGAATAATTATGACATACCGTGAGGAGAGTGCATCATAAAAGCTGCTTTTCTTTAAAAGGATTTGTTGTTAAAAAGGTGGTGTGGTGTGTGACCAGAAGAAGAAATGCTGCTGCTTAACATGTTTCCTAGAAAGTTGACCTCTGAGTTCTGCACAGGAAGTGCCTGCAGAACCGCAGGAGAGAGTTATCATGACAGAGCTGTGATATCTTACAGTAATCAAAGCGAATAAGGGATTTCCATGTAAAGGCGGCTCCCAAAAGTTGTACTTTAAGCTCTTTGCTTTTGCTTCAGATAGATAACTTGCCTATTGCTGTCCCCACCACTACCACCACCACCACAGTCTGCTGCTGTGTTTGATGCTGGTTAGCCTTCCTAGGATGCTCTAGCCTGTTATGGCAGAGTGCAGGATCATGTGAATTTTACCAAAACTTTTATTGATACCCTGGACAATATTAGAGCCTTTGTGTTTTGGGCATCTTTCACTGATCTGAGCTGTTCAGACTCTGGCAAGTAAAAATAAATCCAGATGATGACATGAATTGTTGTGCTATTGAGTATAGTTACTTGCCCTACTGTAACTGGTTCCTACAGATCACAGCATCCACAGGGAGTTAGTACCTCTCCTGCTATGATGGAGTTCTTGGAAGATGGACTCTGGTTTTAGTGAAGAATTGTGAGGGAAGTTGAGGTGTCTCTTAGCTATAAGGTATGAGGAGAGCATACACACAGATTACGGTCCTAATGGGTACTGTTGTACAAAAAGCTCAAACAAGTAAATCAGGACTTTCTTGCTTCCACAGAGGTGCTTGCTAGAATTGGAATATGAGCGGATAGCATAGTTTCCCTAACACGTCTCAAGGAGAAACCTGTTTCTTCTTGACGAGAAGGAGGGTGCTTTGCTCTACTTGACCAGAATCCAGGTCTCTTTTGGAAGAAATACATATGTTTTCCCTGCAGTAGAAGCTGGTTCTGTATTTGAATGGCAAAGTAGAGATGATAGTGGCACAGTACTCTTACATGTGGACTCTTCCAGCTAGGACTGAGACTTACTGGCTTTTATGAAGCCCTAATCTGTGGCCAGTTGTGACTTCATGTCTGCTTTGCTAATTGTTGTAATGAGATTTTCACTTTCTGTCAACTTGAAGTGTTGAGTCAAATTTGTCTGCCAGAAGGTTTGTGTGCAGGCAGGTCAGGTCTGCCTCCAGTGGGAGTGGGATATTTAGGCTGTCCATGAGTTTGAAGACATTCCCTGTTAAAAATGTAGCAAAGGTGACTGACCTGGGAGTTGCATGAAGGAGGAACAGCTGAAAGGCATACTCCTCTTGCTGAGCCCTGTGCTGCAGAGGGGCTGTCAAGTAGCACTCTTATTTTCCTCTGCCAGTTTGCAAGGGACTTCTTTGGATTAAAGATCAGAAACATTGCCTTGTCTTATTTTCTCAGGGTTGTCTTCATCTTGTATCCAGAGACTAATCACCTGATCAAGTTAGTAGTCTTCCTTTTCCTTTCAGTTCTCTACTCCTATGTGACCTGGAAGGATATATCCAATTCAAACTATTTGTCTTAAAATAACTACCTGGACTGAAAATGTCCAAGTAACAGTACACTTCTGGTTTTATGTTTTAGCATTGCCATTGTTGGCATAAACTAGATGCTGTTGAACTTGCCAGATCAGACTTCAAAAGTATTAACTAATTCCATGAAAGATAACAAAAATCCCTGTCTGACTTTCTAGTCAAAGCTGGATCACATTGGGTAGTTCATAGATTGTTGCATCAGGTGGTTCTTAGATTGGTACATACTCAAATACATAACTAAACTGAGGATGTTTTCTAAAAGGCCCTGAATGTCAGGAAAGCCTTTAAATTACATTTTTGCCCTCTTTATGCAAGCCTGCATTTCTGAAGATAAAAGATGTTTTCTGCCAGAGCATTCCCTGGCTACCTAGCCTGAAACAGCTCAAGTTCTGAAATGAACCAGTTCCTCAGACCAGAGTGAGGGAAAGGTGTTGTAAAGTCTATTTAAAATGCTGTATTTAAAAACAAATACCCATGGCTATTTCCATGGCTTTCAGTATGTAATGTGGAAAAATGCAGGTGAGTTACATTCTCAGCTGTCAAACTTGTCGAGCTGCTGCAGTCATGTGTAGTGTGTTGGTGGGGGTTTAGATGTCTTGTGTGTGTTGCTCAATACTAAAATTCTAGAAATAAAATACTGTGATGTGCCAAACTTATGAAAAGAAAAAAAAGTAAATGCTTTATGGTACAGTCACACAATCACAGGATGGTCAAGGTTGCAAGGGACCTCTGGAGGTCTTGTTCAACCCCCCAGCACAAGCAAGGACACCTAGAGCTGGTTGCCCAGGACCGTGTCCAGGTGGCTTTTGAATATCTCCAAGGAGGGAGACTCCACAATCTCTCTGGGCAACCTGTGCCAGTGCTCGGTCACCGTCACAGCGAAAAAGTGTTTCCTGATGTTCAGAGGGAACCTCCTGTGTTTCAGTGTGTGCCCATTGCCTCTGGGCATGTTACTGGGCACCACTGGAAAGAATTTGGCTCCATCTGTCCTCTTTGCACCCTTCCTTCAGGCATTTGTATACATCGGTAAGATCCCTCCTGCGCTTTCTCTTTTCTGGGCTAAATACCTTCACAAACCATCGTTTTGGTCTAGAATTTTGTAACTAATAAACTAATATCTTTTTAACCTCTTGGAGGCTCACAACCTCATCTGCATGTTAGTGCTGGTTCATTGTATGACAAAGGTGTTGAAAAGATTCCGTTAACTGATGCTGTCGAACCCATAGGGAACTGGGATCCTTCAGATTTGCCTGCTCTTTGTCTTGTTTGGGTTTATGCCCTTTTCCATAATATTTTGTGAAACTGGGAGCACTTGGGGAAGTATTTTTTCAAGGAAACAATTTTTTTTTTTCTTCAAGGGGAGAAGAGACATGTTCCTGCCAGACGTGTTCTGTGTATTTGCAGAATAATACTACAGAATGTTTTAAAAAGACTAGTATTACAAGGTTATATTAGAGTTTGGTCTCTATCCAAGGTGTGAATAACTATATGAATGCTTTTTAATTATAACTGTCTAATATTTGTTTTTTAACATTCATTAACTTCACATTGTTAGGGGTATTTATCTGTGCAGCTCAGATGCATAGATAAAACAGTCTGTTCCCTGCAGTGCCATTTCTTACTAGAAGCAGAACCACTGCACAAGTCTGAATCGTTCTGAGGGACAAGACAAACTGGGTTGTCTATATGTAGGAAAACATGAGTATGAATTTCTGTACCAGTCTTTTGTTTTGAGTTCATTCTAGCTGCTTGCTGGAATTGCACGGGGAATTTAGTCCAGTGGTGGTGGTGGTGCATGGTACAATGAAGGCATAAACTCCATGTAATAGATGTATTAAAAAAAATTATGTCAGTTTGTATTAAAAAAAATTATGTCAGTTTTCAGGCTCTGATGTAGGAAATGGGCGAAGGCCTGGTAAAAAACCAAGAGTTGTCACTTTATGCCTTCACCTGAAAGCATAGTCTAATGTAAGCAGCAGTCCTCTGATGCATTTCTAATTAGTTCGGTTGAGCCCTAAGTGTGTGTTTGGTTTTTTTTTTTTTTTTTCCCTCCCCAGCTGAGTATTGAACAGGCCCAGGCTGTGGCAGAGCAGGTTGAGATGAAAGCGAAGGTGGTACAGTCTGAAGTCAAAGCAGTGACTACTAGACATAAGAAGGCCTTGGAAGAGCGGGAGTGTGAGCTGCTCTGGAAGGTATGCACCTTACATTGGTGGTTTGAACTGCTGACAAGCACCTTTTTAAACCTGAAAACAAGCTTTTAAACTAGTACGTGGCCAGATTCTTCCCAAGAAGAACGCTGAATTGAAACACTACAGTTTACTCTGAACTCGTTTTTCTGTAGGTAGCAGGATGCTGGATTCTGGCCCTGGCTGGTTTTGTGCTGAAGATACCTCTTAGTCTGAGAAACTGGTCGGGTTTTTGTAGGGACTACTGTATCCTCAGGCAAGCTCAGCCCCACAGGTAGGGTGGGCACTCCCCCTGCTGGCTCAGCAGCTGTGCCTCACATCTTGGTACTAATCAGAGGAGGGATCACCTTTAAATACCTTGTTTAAGGAACAAAAAAAACCTCTTTAATATGTTGCTGTAGAATTAGGTATGTAGTATATGGGTTTTCTTACATGATCCGCTTCTCAAGCAAAGGAAGGGAGCAAAGCTGTATATGCAGTGTGCTTTTTTTAGAAAGACTAGTAGAAATTCTGCAAGACTAACTTCCATTGTCTCCACACCTAAAAGCTTACTTTACTCACAATCAAGGTAGCGTCCCCCTGATTTTTTTTTTTTTTACTAGTAGAAGAAAAGAGTAATCTCCAGCAAAAGTATCTTCACAGTCCCAAACTCCTGCACTCCAGCCACAATGCATGTGTGGTATTTCAAGAGCAGGAAAGGCAGTAATGGCAAAGTTACTTGTTCTGGAAAGGTAACTTGGTGGTCATGACTCTTCTATGCCTGTTTAGCACAGATTAGTTTGGATTGGCCCTTTGGGTCCTACTTGTAGAATTGGACAGAAACCCTCTCTCTGCTGTTGGACTAGGTCTTCTAGATCAGTCAGTCAAACTGACTTGTCCCGTGATCACGTGATTACTAGTACTGGTATAGGGGAGAAAAAAATGTCAAGATGGGAAAAGTTTAGGAGTACATTGCGAATGCTCCTACAATATGCAGTTGCACCAGATAAAGTGTGTCAGGAAACCACGTGCTGCCTACGCTAGCAGAACCAGGCAGGATGGCATGTACATGTGGTTGGTGAGGCACATGTTGCCAAGAAGCAGTACTCCTCCCCTGCCTCTTCTCCATCAACATTGATTGGAACAGTAATTTTCTGGTTTAATAGCTGTTGCCAGCAAAGTGACCACTCTAAGAGTTTACTGTATGGAACTACTCTAGCTACAGTGAGACTAATCCCCTAAAAGAGAAGTTTGTTTTTCTGTAGTTCTTTTATAAGTGTCAGTGGCAAGATTATAAATGCACTTTATATAGTTACTGTACTTCTAATGCTGCTTTTTCTGAGGTATTTGGATTGAGGGAGATGAGTTCCCTTCCCACTGTTAGCCTCCACCAAGAAGCTTGGCAGCCTTCTCTTTTGAGGTATTCCTAGTACAGGAGAAGTAAGAGCTACCCCTAAGCTATTTGTGTCCCAAGAGGCTGCATAAATGCGCTTCATTGGAATGTCTGCACTGAGGGCAAGTTCTCTTCAGGTTATAAAACATTATTTTAAGAAGGAAACTTGGTGGTGGTAAGTCATTCTAGCAAAAAAAGCTGAGTGTATTAATCCCTCATGTGAAATGTGTTAGTGAATAACAATTTTAGGTACCAAAGCTGAGGCCACGGATTAAGCTGAGACTTAAGATTAGTAATCTCTTTTGGAAATCTATTGGAGGAAGCATCTCTGACTTTTTTTAACAGTCTGGTAAAACCTGCATGCCTTAACTTTAAATGAAATAGCATGTTAATCTAGTCAGTGTATAACAAGGAGTCTTCAGACGGTGAGTTGTCCCTCATTAAAATACATTGCTGGTATTGTTCTGCAGCCAAGCAGGTATTCAGACTTAAGGAAATGTATTTCTGCACCAATGAAACAATTGCAATTTTAATTAGTTTTACAAGGCAGGTGTCTTTGCCAGATGGTTTAAAGTGATTTTTTTCACAAGTAAAGGTAAACACAAGCTTACATAAAATAGTTACAAATTACTTTTGCTTGGGCTTCAGTCCCCTAAGCAGGGACTGGCAGCAACCTTCTGTGTCATTTGATGTGACCTTATAAAGCATTCCGTTGCAAAGCACTAGCTTGGCATGACTGCCAGTATTTGCAAGAAAATATTAAAATAATTGGACCCTAAAAATCCCTGGAGATAGGTGTCTGGTATTATCCAGTCATGTGAAAACAGTTCTGGCAGGCAGGGGAATGACAAGAGCCCGTGTGCATGAGCTCATGCTGACTCCTAGCCTCAGCTTTGTGTCGGTCTCAATTCTGGTTAGGGAAGCCTCAGCCTCTGCTCTTTCTTGAGAGCCTGCAGTAACCTCTGTCCTCCGTGGAGTCTAAAAACCTCAGATGATTTGTCAAGTGCCTGGCAACTAGAAAATAGAATAGCATTTGAGGAAGCAAATTATTATTAGTAAGCAAATGGCACCCTGATGCAGCAGGTCTGCAGAGTAAGAATGTATGATTTTGGCTGGAGGATGGGAGAGAATAATAATCCTGAATTTGGGTAAATAATTACTTTTTCTTATTTCTGCTTCTCTGTCACAGCTTTGAGGCTTGTTCAGCAGTTCTGTGTCAACATGCTGCAACAACTGCACAACCGGTTTTTATGGAGAAGAGCGACATTAGGAAATGTTTCTGTGTTACAGGTGTTTTTTTTCTGATGTAAGTGTGCTTTTCTCTCTCCCCTGTTCCTCCCTAAGGTGGAAAAGATTCGTCAGGTCAAGGCTAAGTCACTCTACTTGCAAGTTGAAAAGTTACGTCAGAACCTAAATAAGCTGGACAACACCATTAGTGCTGTTCAGCAGGTCCTGGAGGAGGGTCGTACCATGGATATTCTTCTGGCTCGGGACCGCATGCTGGCTCAGGTGCAGGAGCTGAAGAATGTGAGAGGCCTCCTCCAGCCGCAGGAAGATGACAGGATCATGTTCACTCCCCCTGACCAGGCATTGTATATGGCCATTAAATCAATGGGCTTTGTCAGCAGTGGGGCTTTTGCTCCTCTGACCAAAGCCACCGGGGAAGGCCTCAAGCGTGCACTGCAGGGCAAAGTGGCCTCTTTCACAGTGATAAGCTATGACCATGATGGTGAGCCTCGCCTTTCAGGAGGTGACATGATCTCTGCAGTGGTGATGGGCCCGGATGGAAACCTTTTTGGAGCAGATGTCAGTGATCAGCAGAACGGGACCTACCTGGTCAGCTACCGTCCACAGCTAGAGGGAGAGCACCTGGTATCCGTGATGATGTGTAACCAACACATTGAGAACAGCCCCTTCAAAGTTGTGGTGAAATCTGGGCGCAGCTACATAGGCATTGGGCTGCCAGGGCTCTCCTTCGGCAGCGAGGGAGACAGTGACGGCAAACTCTGCCGTCCCTGGGGGGTTAGTGTAGACAAAGAAGGCTACATCATTGTTGCTGACCGCAGTAATAACCGCATCCAGGTGTTCAAACCCTGCGGAACCTTCCATCACAAGTTTGGCACACTGGGCTCCCGGCCGGGCCAGTTCGATCGCCCTGCCGGTGTGGCCTGTGACATCTCACGTAGGATCGTTGTGGCTGACAAGGACAATCATCGCATCCAGATCTTCACGTTCGAGGGGCAGTTCATTCTGAAGTTTGGGGAGAAAGGAACAAAGAACGGGCAATTCAATTACCCATGGGATGTGGCCGTCAACGCAGAGGGCAAGATCCTGGTCTCTGACACAAGGAACCATCGTGTTCAGCTGTTTGGGCCCGACGGCGTGTTTCTCAACAAGTACGGCTTCGAAGGGGCACTCTGGAAGCACTTTGATTCCCCCAGAGGTGTGACTTTCAATCACGAGGGCCACTTGGTAGTGACAGACTTCAACAACCATCGCCTTCTGGTCATCCATCCAGATTGCCAGTCAGCACGCTTTCTGGGCTCGGAGGGCACCGGGAACGGCCAGTTCCTACGCCCACAGGGAGTGGCGGTGGATCAAGAGGGGCGCATCATTGTGGCCGATTCCAGGAACCACCGGGTGCAGATATTCGAGTCAAATGGTAGCTTTTTATGCAAGTTTGGCACTCAGGGAAGCGGCTTTGGTCAGATGGACCGTCCTTCAGGTATAGCCATCACCCCTGATGGCATGATTGTTGTGGTCGACTTTGGAAACAATCGAATTCTCGTCTTCTAATCTGTGTTTGAATTAGGAAGAAACTGTCTCAGGGAAATTCTTCTAAGAGAAAATGAAAAAATACAACGTTAATTCAAACCTACCTCATCTTTAATTTTTTTACAGATGAATGTACTTATCTTTTCTGCAGGGAGTGAGCCTGTAAAGTTAAATTCTATCTACCTCATTGTCCTCCCTTCCCTCCCCGGTTTCTTGACCCCTCCCCATCCCCACACACTCACAGTTCAGAACATTTTACCTCTCCCCCCAATGGGGTTTCATGCACAAACAAGTGTTGCTGTGCACATTAGGTGGTTTGTGTGGCAAGTTCTGTAGACTAAGCCAAAAAAGGCTCTATGTAACTTTTTAAATGGAGAAAATGGTAGTAGGTGTTTGTAGAGAATTTGTGTTCTTGACCATACTGCAGTTCTGTGGGTGGGGAAATGGGGGGGGGGAAACTTTTTGTTTTTTGAATTGCTGCTGCAGCAGAGAACTTTTTCCTGTTCTCCTTTTTATACCTCAGTGTGTTTGATTTACTGGTGAGCACAGCGTCTTGTTCCTAGATGACTTTGAACATTTTGTGAAAGTGAGTGGGATTCACTCGCCGGGAAGAGCAAGTTTGCATCTTTTTGGCATTTCTGTGTATTTTTTTCTGAAACACAGTAATCCAACAGCACAAAGTGAAGCTGATGAAAATGCACAAGAATTCTTTAAGTTTAAACCAAATTGTTCATTTTAGTGGCTTAGTGCAGTTGTTGTAAAGTTTAGCTAGAAAGCAAGGCTTCCTTTAATGTATCCTGTCATTGAGTATTTCTTTTTACCCTTTTTACCTGAAAGCTAAATTAGTTTTAAAAAGTTACTGTTTCTTTTATCAATGCACCTAATCTGGATAACAGAAGAGATTACAAGGAGCATTGAAACAGGGAAAATCAAACCCTTTTGATTTACTTTCTTGTGATATGATTAGCTTTTTTTGCCCCTCCCCATAGAGAGACTTTAAGGGAATAACGATTGTTGAATTTGTTAGACCAGAAGTGGTACCTTTTTCCAAAAGTAAGAAACAAGCACAGCTTTGGAGATTCAGGGTGTGTTTTGGAGAGTTCAACAGTTTTTTGTGTTTAAAGAGGATTGCAATAACTCTTATTGGTGACAAAAATATATTTTTTTCATCTTCTGGCTTCCCCAAAGAGCTGGACTGAAAAATTCAGGAAGGTCTACTGTAGTTTTTAGGGTGGGGTGAGCCTGTAGCTCCATGTATCTCTTGCTACAGATGCAACTGAAAAGTTACCAGTACCAGCACGAGGCAAACTGCATCAAGATGAAACTTTGCTGCTTTTTTCCAGGGCAGTACCAAAGAATTCTGTGTAAAATAAATGTATATGATCCTTAAAAAGCTTGGAGGCACGGGGAGGTTAGCCCTTTTGGGGATAAAAAACCAGCTTTTCTGAGAAGCAGAAACTTGTTGGGAGAATAGGTATGGTATCTCTTTAGCAAAACGTGACTTCGAGTCCCTGGAAGTATTTGGTCTTGTTCTTCAATTTCTTGCATTCCAGTTTAGCTGTTAATGCAGATATGGTCTCTACAGAGCTGTTTCTTCACCCTTTGGATAGGGCCTTTGGTGGCAAACAGGAATGGTTAAAGTAGGGAACGGAGTGCTTTTCTGTTTCTCTGCAATGGAAAAATTAATATATCAGTACTCCTAGGCTTGGAAATGCCATGGCATTTACCTTACTGTTTGCAAGAGAAGATCTCTGAAACATAAACAAACATGGTTGTTATCAAAAAGCCTGAAGAGCCTTAACCATCCTCCGAGGAAAGGGTTCATCTCTCTGCCAGCCACCATGCACAAAAGTGACCTGAGATTGAAAGGCTCTTCAAGTTTGTGATAAATCACAAGGTGCACTTTCCTTCTTGCTGCTTTTCCCCTCCAAGGTGTGTTAACTTTCTGGGTTTTGTAGACATCCTGATTATGTGTGCAGACAGATAGCTGCCACTTTCGAGGAGGCTTAAACTGAAGGACCGGAAAGAGACAGACAGATTCATGAGATGGCAAAACCTCTTTTGAAAGAAGGGTGAGAAAAAACACCTAAATTAGATGGGATAAAATAACTGTGCTGCCTTTCAGCCAAAGCCTCAAGGAAGCAAACTCTTCAAAGCGGTGTGTTTCAGTCAGGCTTAATCTTAGGATAGCATGGTTTAAAAATAGTCTTTAAAGGATAATCTTTTATACAGATGTCTGTCATTAAATTTCTGTGGCCACTCAAAATATAGGTATGAGAGAAAGCTAGTTTACCTTCAACTTTTTCAAGTTCTTGTGCACATGCCTCCCTTCCTGGGGGTGGCCCACAGTTGTGAGAGATGTCCATGTTTGTCTTGTCTTATTCAGTCCAAGACTTATTTGCAACTTGGGCTGTGAAAACTAATAGCCTGCAAGATCTAGATACCAAAGAAAACTGGTTTAAAAAGCTTTAATGTTTGGTTTGCAGTGTCCTTGCATTTATCCTATCATGTCTTAATAAAAATGGCAGGTCTCTTAATACCTTGACCAGAGCGGCTGCTGGCAGTATTGGAGTATGTTAGAAATGCTCATGTGCTTTAATGCTTGTTGGGTTCCCCCATTCTTTGGGACTAGAAGGGAGTTGTTTTTCAGGCATTGAAAAAAAGTTAAGCATGCATTCAGGATTGTGTTGAACTGCAGAAACCCTTTTGCCCCTCTCCAGCCTGCACCGTGTAGAAGGTGACAGACGCTGAAGTTGCCCTTTGCCGTTTTGTGTGGAGCCATTGCACAAACCCCCAGTCCAGCTCTGTCAGGAAGAGGAATGACTTAACTCTTTCTAAGTTGCTGTCTATTTAATTCAGTGGGATTTGCTTACAAACCAAACCTCAAGTGTTTGACCTCACGTGTTGGGGAGCTTTTTTAGTTTTAAAAACACTGCTATTTAGCTACCCAAAGTAATTCCTTATCTTTGTCATAGATAGTGCTAAGCACACTTGGTCTCATTGAGAAGTGGTAGTGTAGCTTATAAAACGGAGTGGTTTATATGCAATGAAAATAAGTAGCGATAATATACAATGCCAACGTCAGATGCCCCATAGGTGCTTTTAAAAATTAATACTTAAATGAGATTCAAACGTTGCTCTGTTTTTTCCATGCATGTTCTCAGGCTATGCGCGTTCTCAGGTTAGTGCCCCAGTGTCATAATATACATGGTGCGGAGAGAAAAAGTAAGGCTTGGAAGCTGGATTGCAAACTGAACAAGCATTCAGAGTGATCTTCTGAACTAGTGGAAAGGGGCTGGAGAAGGGTGAGGTGAGCTTGTGCCTCTTTCTCTTAGCCTCTGACATTGGGGAACAACAGATGTGGGGTGACAGACCTGTCTACTAGAACTCCCAAAGGAATTTCACTACGCCAGGTTAAACCAGTGGCTCTTGGTAAACTTTTTGCTTGACAAAATGTTACCAGCAGTCAGTATGGCTGTTTTGTCTTCAGCCTATGAAGCAATCTTGTCCTTTCTCAGGACTACTTAAGCAGGATCTTCAGTAGCAAACTGAAGCAGACTCAGAACTTGATAATGCAGGTCCTTCAGATAATTCACTCCTTTTTATTTAGTACCTTTTAAATATGATTTATTTAAGGAAGCCCATAAACCTTTAACTTGTAAAGAAAGCAAGGGAAGGATGGCAACACCTGAAAACTAACGCATATTGGGGCCAGACACAAGCAAGTTGGGAGAAAGAAGAACAAGGCAGGTGGATGTGGCATTGCCTTGGAATTGCAGTAAAATGGGCCCAGTCTGTTATATTGCAGTTAAACCAAAATTAATTTCTGAAGAGAGCAGGTTTATAGGCTTATCTTGCCATAACTTTGATAATAAGATTTCTTTGTTCAGTTCTGGTTTAAAAAAAAAAAAAAAAAAAAAA